>JANAVB010008599.1:26722519-26982519 GCA_029216955.1 Iris pallida
GACGTAGAAATACATAATAAATATTAATATTTTAATAGGACAAAATTATACATAGTAGTTATAAAAATATAATAATTATTTTATAAAGACAATTCACACTAGGTAGAGTGAAATATATAAAAATGTATATCTACAATATTTATATTTATATATAAATATATAGACATTTACATAATGGATATATACATACGTATGTTAAAAATACATATATATATATATATATATATATATATATATATATATATATATATATATATATATATATATATATATATATATATATATATAAGAAAATACTTAACTATAAAGTATGTATATATATATATATACAAATATTGTATACATATATAATAGTATATATATAATAATAATATATATACACATGAACATATATATACATATATATATATATATATATATATATATATATATATATATATATATATATATATATATATATATATATATATATACATATACATGCATACATATTATAATAAAGTACTAAAAAAAATATTATAATAAAGTACTAAATATAACATATATATATATATATATATATATATATATATATATATATATATATATATATATATATATATATATATATATATATATATATATATATATATTTTTATATATATATGTAAAAATACAGCATATATATATATATATATATTTTTTTTTATTTTTTTTTCATATATATATATATATATATATATATATATATATATATATATATATGTATAGATAACAAAAAAAGAAAAAGAAAAAAGAAAAAGAAAAAGAAACAGAAATAACAACAAAGGGGGGGCTCGAACTCGAGCCACTGAACGCGCGGGGGAGGGGTTTTGAGTCCGGTCGGGCTGGCCAGGAGGTCAGCCCGCTGATTGTGTTAGGATTAGGTTTAGGTTAGTTTTATTTAGTTTTAGGCGAGTTAACATATAAAAAAATCAATCCTGTGTCCGGACAGTTAGGGACACAGGAATCTACGTGTCCGTGCTATGCACGACACGTATGAGTGTCTATTTACGTGTCCAAACACTGGACTATTGTCCCCGTGTCCTGACGAACCACGCACGTGGATTCGAGACACGGAAGACACGAAATGAGTTCTGTTACTCACGTGTCCAGCGTCGAAGGGGGTTTGTCGAGTGCTGGATGGCGGAGGAGCGGTCGGGGCGGTGGCACTCTGGTGGCGATCGACTCGCCTTGCTGCGGCGAACACTTCGATGGTGGTGGTTGGTGGTGAAGGTCGCTGGGGAAGTGGCAGTAGGGATCGCCGGAGTTAGGGTTAGGGTTTAGGCTTTATGGGGGAAGAATGGGGCGATGGTCGTCGGAGATGGGTCGGGGTGATGGGGGTTGGGTCAGGGTGAGTGAGGGGGTCATTTATAGGGGCTTAGAGTCGGTCGAACGGGACTAGGTCGACCGAAAATGGCGGGGGGCAGCTGGCCGGTCGTCGGCAGCTGGCCAGTCGTCGGGGGGTGGTTAGGATTAGGGTTTAGCAATAGGGCCCCTATAGTTTAGGAAATTACACAAGGGTCCTACCAGTTGCCAAATGAAAAATACAATTTGCATTCCACACTTAAAAATAGTTAATTAATTACAAACTGATATTAAAACAATTCTAATAATTACAAAACTATATTAAAACAATTCTAATTATTACATAATGATATTAAAACATTTTAGAAAATTGTAAATTGATATTTTTGTTTTTAAAAATCATTAAAAATTCTAGAAAAATTCCTAAAAATCTAAATAATTATTTTAAGGCTAAATATGACTTAAAATTAATTAACACTAATTAAAATAAATTTTGAAAAACAGGGGCTTACAAGTCTTCCCTCCTTGAAAAAATTTCGTCCTCGAAATTCACAAGGATTGAAGACCCTACAGTATTCTAACATAGCAAGCAATGCAACAAATGACTAAGGCAATGATCGAAACTAACCTCTAAGGTATCAAGCGGGAACGGGTGGTTCCCTCGCAGCGGTTGGATCGAACAAGTAAGGGTATCTCTCCCTCATGTCCGACTCCCTCTTCCAAGTAGATTCACTTGGAGAGTGACGGCTCCAAGCTACTCGTACTAAGGGTATAACCTTGTTCCTCAACCTCTTCTCTCTCCTGTCTAATATCTCCACTGGCTGCTCAGAAACTGTAAGGCTCGGTCCGACCTCCAACTCTGAATGATCTAGCACATGACTGGAGTCTGGAACATATCTCCTCAACTGAGATACGTAAAAGACATCGTGAACTCCTGCTAGGTTGGGTGGAAGTACAACCCTGTAAGCTACCTCTCCAATCCTGCCAAATATCTCGAATGGCCCGATGTATATGGGGCTCAGCTTCCCTTCTCGTCCGAACCGGATCATCTCTCTAGTAGGTTATATCTTCACTAGCACCATATCACCGTCTGCAAACTCCATCGGTCTGCGACTAGCATCAGCCCAGTTTTTCTGCCTGTCCTGAGCTACTCTGAGCCTGTCTCTGATCATTCCAACTTTCTCTGCTGCATCCGTGATCATCTCTGGCCCAAGCATAACTCTATCTCCAACATCATCCCAAAAGAGCGGTGTGTGGCATCGTCGTCCATATAGCGCCTCGAAAGGAGACATACTGATACTGGCTTGGTAGCTATTGTTGTATGAAAACTCTACCAAGTGCAGATGGCTCTCCCAAGATCCTCCAAAGTCCAGCACGTATATCCTCAGTATATCCTCCAGTGTCTGTATCGTCCTCTCGGACTGCCCATCTGTATGTGGGTGGTACGCCGTACTAAACTTGAGCCTACTGTCCAACTCCTCCTGCAAGCTCCTCCAGTAGTGGAATGTGAATTTGCTGTCTCTGTCCGACACGATGCTCACTGGCACTCCCTGTAGGCGAACTATCTGCTGCGTGTATAGCTCCGCCAACTTCTCGTTGGAAAGCCCCACCTTGAAGGGTATGAAGTGCGCACACTTCGTCAGCCTGTCCACGATGACCCAAATGGCATCCTTCCCTCCTTGGGAACGAGGAAGCCCTGAGACGAAGTCCATCGTAATATGTTCCCACTTCCACTCGGGAATGGGTAACGGCTGCAACAAACCAGCTGGCCTCTGGCGCTCCGCCTTGACCTGCTGGCAAACTAGGCATCTCGAGATAAAACGTGATACATCCCTCTTCATCCCGTGCCACCAAAGATGTTCCCGCAAGTCACGGTACATCTTGTTAGCACCAGGATGAATAGAATATCTCGATCAGTGCACCTCCTGCAAGACTGCCTCTACCAACTCTCCCTTCGGCACGCACAATCGGCTGTCATGCCTCAAGGATCCATCCTCTGCTATAGTGAAGTCATCCAGCAATCCAGCTAAAGCCTAGGCTCGAAGTCTGTGAAGGCTCTCATCTGTAGGCTGTGCCTCCCAGATCTGCTCTATCAAACCTAACTGAATGTCAAGCGCCGTCATCTGTATCACTGATCCTGGCCGAACTAGCTCGATACCGAGCTTCTCCAGATCCTCCCGTAAATGCCGATCAATCATCAGGTACCATGCCATCGGATGCCTGCTCAGCGCATCCGCCACCACATTTGCCTTCCCGGGGTGATACTGTAAATCGATGTCGAAGTCCTTCATCAACTCCAACCATCGTCTTTGCCTCATGTTCAGCTCTTTCTGCGTGAACACATACTTTAAGCTTTTGTGGTCAGTAAAGATTTTCACACGCTCTCCGTATAAGTAATGTTTCCATAACTTGAGTGCAAAGATCACCGCAGCTAACTCTAGGTCATGGGTAGGATAATTCTGCTTATGAGTCCGCAATTGCCTAGATGCATAAGCAATCACTTTCCCATGCTGCTGTAGGACACATCCTAGCCCCTTCCCAGAATCATCGCTGTATATGGTGAAACCTCCAGAACCAGAAGGTAATGTCAGAACTGGAGCGGTCGTCAGCCTCCTCTTCAGCTCCTCAAATGCTGCCTGGCAGTCCTCTGACCAGATGTACTCTGCGTCCTTCCACGTCAGCTTCGTCATGGGTTCAGCTATCCTAGCAAAGTCCTGGATGAACTTTCTATAATAGCCTGCTAAACCTAGAAAGCTCCTGATCTCTGAAACTGACGTCGGAGCCTTCCATGTCTCAACTGCAGCAATCTTTCTGGGATCCACCGAGATTCCATCTTTAGTAACTACATGGCCGAGAAACTCCACTCGATCTAAAAAGAACTCGTACTTTGGCAATTTGGCAAACAATCTCTCCTGCCTCAGAATCCCCAAAACTATCCGCAAGTGCTCTGCATGCTCCTCCGGCGTCTTCGAGTATATCAGGATGTCGTCGATAAACACTACGACGAACTTATCCAGATACTGGTGAAATGTCTTATTCATCAAATTCATAATGACAGCTAGCGCATTTATGAGACCAAATGGCATCACCAGAAACTCGTACTGCCCGTACTTCGTGTTGAACGCCGTCTTCTGGATGTCTGCTGACCTAACCTTCACCTGGTGGTACCCGGATCTCAAGTCTATCCTGGAAAACACCTTCGCCCCGCTTAATTGGTCGAACAAATCATCAATCCTGGGCAGAGGATATTTGTTCTTGATGGTGATGGCATTCAAGGCCCGGTAGTCAATACACAATCGGACTGTACCATCCTTCTTAGGCACAAAGAGCACTAGATCAAATGAAACCCTTTTTCAATAGGTCATCAATCTGCTCTTTCATCTCTACGGCCTCCTTGGGATTTACTCTATAGCAAGTCCGGGATACTGGTGATGAACCCGGCACTAAATCTATGGTGAACTCCACATCTCTGTCAGACGGAAGTCCTGGAAGATCCTCTGGGAATACATCCATAAACTCCCTAATGATAAGGTGTGGCGGTGCTACATCCCCAACTGTCGCACAACAGTTCGGCTCTAGGCTGTTCTCCGGCCCTGTCCTCCTGACTCTGAATGGTGCTGTGCCCGGGGGACTGAACAAAATATTACCCTCATAAAAATCTATAGATGCATGGGCATAGCTAAGCCAGTCCATCCCTAATATGATATCATAACCGGGGAGTGGCATCACAAAGAATCGCCCCTCAAACTCTCTCCCGGCTATAGTAATAGAGCATCTATAGCTAGCTCTAATAGGCACTGGTCCTCCTCCCGTCATTACTCTACTAATCTCCGCAGTAGGTGTAGATACTAAGTGATGTTCATGCATAAACTCTAATGACAGGAAGCTATGAGAAGCACCAGAATCAAACAAGCATAGAGCTAGAAAAGTATGCAAATAAACATGACCTGTGATGACGTCAGCTAAGTAATCTGGCTCCGAAACCTGCTCCGGCTCCGGCTCAAGGGCCAGGCTATAAACCTTCCCCTGAGGTCCCTTTTGCTGCTGCAGATGCTGCCCAAACCTCTGCTGCTGAGTCGGGAGGGGTCCTCTAGGCTTCACTGCTGGGCAGTTTCGAAGCTGATGGGTGGCAGACCCACAAACTAAACACTGCCCCAACCTCTTCCTACAGACGGCGAAGTCATGACCTGGTCTTCCCCAAAAAGAACATATAGCTCCCTTCTGCTGCTGCTGTCGGGGTCCCGTGTCACGACCCGCACCCACTGTGAGGGTACGAGTACGTAACAGCGCCCAGCCTACGCCGCAGTGTCGGCGGTAGAACGCTGTTCTAAGTCTCTGACTAACCATCATCTCATGCAGTATATAATGTACTCATCATGGTCAACTTCGAACGGAGGACAAGTATAAGATATGGTGTATCTCAATCACAGTCTAAGCACGATAAGATAACACAGATTTGTAACTAAGAATTTGAAGACAAAAATAAATACTGAAATAATAACAACATCTGAAAAATCTCAATACATCTCAAGTCTCAATTCTATACAACAAGCTCTAAATAAAAAAAATAAATGCAAGTCTACTAAACTAAATCCCGATCACTCCTGAGTGTCAAGGCCATAGGTAGCTAAGCTATCTCCTCAGTAAAATATAGGGCATGTGTCCTCAGGGCAATCATCTGTAAAATTTTCAACAGGTCCAGTCAGGACAGGAACGAGCACAATCTCATCTAACAAACCCAAGTAAATGACAGAGAACTATAAAGCAGTTATAGACAGTTGTATTGATGAATATGGCAGTTTGCACGAGTAATGATGTAGAGAGCAGTTAAGGTACAAGGAAAGTAAGGTAACTAAACAAGAAGAGAAACATAGCAAAGAAGACTGTAAAATAAAATCTAGCTGAACTAGAGTGACATAATGAGTTCAGATGGTACAATATAAGTCGAGTGTAATCCCAATATGAGTCTAATATAAGTTGAGTCGAATATAATTCTAATCATTATTCTAATAAGGTGAATCGAATAAGGTGATACGAATAAGGTGATTCACATGATGTTCTAATAATGATTCGAATAAATTCTCCAAGTGTATTTTAAAATACTTAGTTAGACATGTAAACGCTAAAGGTAAATTCGGCACATCACACACCTGGCCGGGTGTGGAATGGCTATCGTTCGAATATATTCACAGGGGGTAGTTCGAATAGTGGGAATGTTCACATGTCTAATCAAGTATTTTCCCGCCCATCTAATACAAATGAATCTAAAATCCGACACATCAATCAAATAAAAGTCCAACCAACATATGAAGATACGAATAGGGTAATTCGAATAGTGATTCGTATGGTGATTCGTATGGTGATTCGAATAATAGAGGTAAGATGAGTAAGTATGTGTGTCGTATACATGGATTCAGAAATAAAATATGTATTTGTAGCAGAGAATCACATACAGCTAACTAGAACTGAAGTACAGTAATTGACAAATAAATAAGAGAACTATCAGAGAATGTACTCGCCTGATACTCTGAAAAGAGTAATAAAATATCAGATGTCTGCACCGGAGTCACAATGTCCTAAACAGAATAGTATGGGTCATGATATGTAAAATACAAGAGAATTGAAAGATGCAATGCAATCTACGTGATTTCTAGGCCAATCTAGGTCAAAGTCAACTCTAAGTCAACCCTGGTCCACTGTCTAGGTCAAACTAGGTCCAAGTCAAACTTGGTCAACTCTGGGTCAACCCAAGTCAATACTCTAGTCAAACTAGGTCAAACTTAGTCCAATCAAGTCTCGTTAGGCCTAACCCAACCTACACTAGCAATCTAGCACAAGTATAAGCCAAACTAGGCTATCAAGCCAACCACACACCTTAACTGGGCATCCATGCCATACACACAGGCTGTATCACATAGGGATACACCACAGGCTGTGCCCATAGGCTATATCATGCATCCCACACATAACACATATCAACTATATCTAATTTAATATAATTAACACACATATGCACATATATTTCATATATACACACCAACTACATATAGTCTAACCTCATATGTGCTTACCACACATATATATATTCAAAACCCAAACCTCTCAACCTAATATATATACAATATATCCTGTATCATATACATCCTCAGATATATACACTCAGGCCTATACTCTAACATATATAACCTCAACCTATATCCATATACCCTCCCATATATCAACCTTACCTCAACTAACCCTAACATATCCACTCTAATCTCATATGGGACACTAACCCTCTCTCTCAAACTCTTCACATAGACACTCACACAAAGATATAACTGTAATATAGTAAGGACTGGACTGAGCATGGTGTATAATCTGAAACAGTGGGTTAATTTGAAAACAATGGTGTCTAAAGGTGAGTGTCTATGACATTGCATTTGGGTTAAATCTCAGAACATTGCAAAAACAGGGAGCATTGGAAGGGGCTGACCAATGGTTCCAGGGAATGCAGGACAATTGAAAGTGCAGGAAAGTTTGAGTGTGTGTGCTAGTGTGTGTGGACATGGGCTGACAGTGAACAAAATGTGAAGGTGAGAGAGTGATTTGTGTACAGGGTTCAGTCACTTTCCAATCCCCATTCACTCCCTCTCTAACTGCTACTTGCCATGCCCCTCTTCCTAGACACTCTTCCTATACTCACATAGGACAGGCACATCCTAACTCATACACACATTTATGGCCTTCATAAAAAAACTGAACAAATAAGGTAGTTGATGCATTCCTGATGCAGGACAGGGCAGGGCTTGTAGTCCTGTGCTGTGTCAAGGTAATGTGTATGTAGGTGAGGTGATAGGGTGTGTGTACATAATATATCAAAGGGAAATGAATATCAGGAATTTTAGAAGGTGCCTATAGCAGTGCACAGTCACATGCTTGTGTGAGTGTTCAGTGCTCAAAATCAGTTTTCTTTGTGTGTGTGTTGACAGGAAAAGTGCAGTGTGCAAAATATCAAAAAATAGCAAATGAGTGGGTGTAGCTGTGTGTTATAGGAAGAGTGTGTTCTCAGGAACTTAGCTCAGCAATCAGTCTTCATGTTCCATTGCAAGAATAGCAAGTGACAGGAAAAGTGAATGAGTGTAGCAATATGTGAGAGGAGTGAATCATAGAATGTGGAATGAACATAGTGACCCAAACTCAATTCGAAACTGAAAAAAAAACAGGAATGAAACAGTGGCAGGCTTCATGTCAATTCAACAACCCAAAATCAAATTCATATCATTTCCAACACCAAATTTGAATCCCCAAACCCTTGTTAACATCCTAACTTATCATGCACTCCAACCCACCAATACTAATACACATCTAAATGAGTTTATTAGGACAAAAACATTAGGAATCAGTTCAACAGGAATCACAAATTAGGATTATAAAACAGTTAAAAGAAAGGTATCAGTCTACTGTTTCAAATAGCAGTCCAAAATCCCATTTACTTGATAACAAACTGATTAATTATGAAAAACCTAACATCTGTAGTTAATACTCATGTAGGTGAATCACAATGACAAATTGAACAACAATATTTAGTTTAAAAATAGGAATTGAACTCAGAATTTAAAACCGAATGCACGTATCAGTTGAAAATGGGAATTCCTAATTCGATCCATAAAAACTTGTTAAAATGCAAAATAAACAGTTGGTAAAACATCATACACATGTGCACGTGTCCCAGGAGTATTTGTGTCCAACCAAGTGGACACAAACGTGTCCAAACGACCCCACGTACACAGACACAGAACTGTGTTCAGGAAGTGTCGTGCACGCGTGTGTATCACTCTAGGACACGACACGTTGCACGACACATGCCATGGTCACGTCCACGTGTTCGCCACATATATGGCTACGTGTCCATGGCCCTGCATCGTGTCCTAGGTGTGTGTCATGTCGGCTTTAGAGCCGTGTCAGTGGCTAGAAACCACGCGTGCACAGCGCGTGCGCGCGGCCAGAGCGACCAGTGCGAGGAGGATTTCTCCTCGCACACGCAACCACGTGCTCCCATTTTTGTGAGGGTGGTGGCAGTCGATGCCCCAAGCTCCTCACCAAAAATGGCGTGTCCACATGTCCTGTGTCGGGAGTTATTGACCCCGAGTAGCAGGACACAGTGTACGTGTGTGCACAGCGTGTCCAACACGAAAAACATACACAAAATGACACAAAAATACCTAACACCCTTCACAAAATTTAATGTACATACCAAGATCTATCAATCCATGTAATTATATTTTCAAAAATCAAAATAAATTCCTAAGGGGCATTCTATCGAACACCTAGCCTATCAAATGGATACGTGTCCGATACGGACACAAAACCGACACGAATTATGCCCAAATTCCAGGGAAAGCTAGGAGACTCCTAGATCTAGCCCTAAATGCAAAGAAAACAGCAATTTAAATCAATTTGAGAATTTTTACCTATAGGTGCAAATTGTATAAAAAAGCTCCAAATGGGGGGTGTTCCTCTTGATGGCCAAATGCTCCAAATGAGCCCAAAGCTGAGATTAACCTCCAGAATCATAAAATATACAGAAATTAGAACCTAATGCAAGAGACTAGGATGAAAAAGGAGATCAAATGAATAAATGGAAATTTTTGGAAGGGGGAAGAATACCTCTCTTTTCTCCAAGTGTTGAAATGATAAAAAAGAGGCAACCCTAATGAATAAGTGTTTAAATAGGGTGGAGATCCCTATGTGGCTGGTCATTTAGGGTTTAGTTAGGGTTAGGGCTTCTAGTTATGGGCCATGGGCCAAGTCCTAAGTCATTGAGTCATGAAATCATAAGTCATTTCACTAAACCATAAATCATGAAATGATTTCACTCAAACTAATCCTCCTATTCCAAAATTAGTCTCTAATGACTAAAAGTAGGTTAACCTAAGTTAGACTAGGGTCACCATGGCTAGGGTTAGCTTCTAGGCTAGCTCACTAGGTCTCAACAAGTCAAGTCAACCAAAAATTCACCAATTCAACAAATCACCAAATAAATCAAATAAGTCAAAATGACCAAAATACCCTTAGGATAAAATGATAATTAAATCATCATAATGACATGGTTAGGCTCTAGGTCATGCAGTCTCTACGGTTTCACTAGCTGCACACCGAAATCACAAGTCATGACTTAATACAGTTTTAAATAGTTTAAAAATAATTAAAAATTACCAAAAATCATAATATGAAATAAATATCAATGAATAATAATTATATTACAAAATTTCAAAAATACCCTCATCTGGAAAACTGGGTGTTACATCCCGGGGCTCTAACTGGCGGGGTCTGATGATGTGGTGTAGGGGGACGGTAAGTTTGCTGGTGCGGCGTCGGTGCTCTCTGCTGGAAAGCCTGACGCTTGGACGGTCCCTCATGATATACAGGAGCCGACCTCTTGCTAGACAGAAGACGCTCCTCAATGCTCCGGGCCAACTCTAGGCTCTGGTAATAGTCAGTCGTACTGTTTGCCACTATAAGAATGCCAATGTCTGGAACTAGACCATGGCAAAACCTACGGGTCATCTCTCTGGATCTGCAACCAGACTAGGAGCGAAATGGCTCAGGCGACTAAACTCTGCCGCATACTCATCAACAGAACGGTTCTCCTGCTGGATGTTCTGGAATCGTAGCCCCATGGCTACTCTAGCAGTGGTCGAGAAGAATTTTTTCTTGAACTGATCCCATGTGGCCCTCCCTCTCGCAAACACGGCTCATTCCGGAACCAGACTCCTGCCAAGTCTATCAGCAGAAATCCCACTGCCTCGACCTGGAGGTCATCCGGCATCCTAACTCCAAGGAGCTTCCTCTCTACCGAGTCTAGCCAGTCATCTGCTACTACAATACCCTCAATCCCTGAGAACTCCTTAGGATTCAGACCCATAAAGTCCTTGATCGTCCCCGCTCTCTGCCGTGGCTCTACATGTGGTGGGACCACGGGACGTCCCTCAGAACTCTCCATGCTCTGGCGGAGTAGGGTAGTCTGCTCTTGATGGGTTGTTAGGAACCCCTGAATTAGAGTGAGCAGCTGGTTCCCGTCGAGTGTGACGGAAGCCTGGATAGGTATAGTGATAGGGGGTGGTGGAAGTATTGGGTCCTGCCGGGCCTGTGATGTGGAAGGTGGTTGAGGTATCTGGGTTGGTGGATTTGTGGAGTGGGGGAGTGTGGTAGGTGGAGGTGTATCAGTCAACTGGTCAGCTGACTGGATAAGGAGGGCTCCATTCTCAGGTGTAACATACTAGGACGAACAAGTAAGCACCATCTAAATTACAATAAAAAGGACTTATAAGGACTTTGTTAAAGTAGGAATCATAGACAAGAAAATCTAATTATAATAGCAAGCATGTGATGTTTTCCTATGTTGCAATCCTAGCATTCCTCTAGGTGTTCTAAGCGTCATTCCTAATGTTGTCTAATTACCTTAAGTTCCTAATTGCAAGGCATGCTTGGTACAATAACGTAACCAAACAATTTAGTCAGGACCTGCGTGGGCCACCACTAAAAATATGTCACGACCCGTTACCCAAATTGTTGGGCCGGGCCAAGTTATGTCCAGCCTGTGCTTGAGATAAAGCACAGTAAGATGTTCTAAAAATAATAAGATAAGACTAAATGTGCTAACAGTTCTATAAGTGAATAAAAGTCATAAATGCTCCAAACACAAAGTCGTCTCATATAGAAATAAGTCCAAAGTACAAGTGATCTGAAATATAAAACTGGATACATGTCCAGTTACAAAATACGTAGTCTAATACATGACTACTCTCAAAAGTCTAAAGCAAAAAGACAGCTAGGCGAGGTTCCCCGCAGGAACATCCTCGTAAAGCAAAGTCGGGTCCTCGGCAGTATCTCCATAATATGTGTCGCAGAGTAACTCCTCCTCAGTAAGGATACCTACAACGTTATCCTGTCAGGATAGGAGCAAGTACTGAATCTAACAAACTAGCATATGAAACATGGAAATGAACATAAGAGAAAATAACTGGAAACATGGCATCACATAGTCTATCATGGCAAGGACACATATGTCATAGAGACAGATGTATATGTAATGTTTAAAACTGTAGCAGGTACGTGATCGGTCAATAGATGTACAATGTGATGAGGGCACATAATGAAATGTACTTTCGTACAAGTGTAAAGGCGATAGATGTACATACGTATAAATACAACTTTGATATAAAGGCCTACGGCGCAGTAACATATAAAATAAAATTTTGCTCGGTACTGTAGAGGGAGTATGATCACGTACTCAACTATCAGTTTCCCCATAACCCATATTCTAATCATGTGAGAGATACATAAAGACTGTTCTAAGCATGGTAGTAATGGTAAGTACAACATGTGACATTTTAACTTGCTACCCCAAGGATCAGCATTTAACATGGTTGGATTTGTAGTTCATTTATGTAACAGTATGTAAAGTTTGTAGAAAGTACTTGCCTCTAGCAAAGCAAAGCAAGCTGCGATAAAAGTGCTATAGATGTCTGGTAACTCGTCACTATAGAAATAAATACATAAACTTAGTTTTTACACTAAGCTAAAATACTAGGACACTAATTGGTGCAACACGACTTGTGACTGGGCACCTAGCCAAAATGATGACTTAGCATAGGAGACCAATGTGGGGTGACTCACTACTTTAACTAACTTTCTAGGGTCTTTACACTAGTGAGGGGTGAGATTCAATACGGCTAAAACTCAAAATAGCACAAAAAGTTGCAAGTCGTAATTAATCAATAAATAAATCAAATGATCATTGTGTTTCAACAGTTTTTGAGATAGTCAAAAAGCTTAATTTTACATAAAATAAGGTACTAAAATGATCCTTGTTAATTATAGAAATTTATTATAATTTTACTGGAATTTATTAACCAGTACAAGCATTTTATAAAAAATCAGTTTTCCTAAGTATACAGAAAATGAGTTTTGATTTCATATGCCAACTAGTGGCAAAACTATAAATTAAATACTATAAAAAATTATACTAAATTAGCTAAATTAACATAGTATCTAAATACTATTTTTACAAAATTTTAGCAATAGTTTAATTATTTTTAGAAATTCAAAAACAACATTGCACACAATTGAAATTAAATAATTAATTATCTGCGTATTTTGTCCATGTATATATTTGAACCAAAGTTCAAATACAGGACCCAAGGCCATGAATCAAGTCCAATATGACTTGTACAGGTCTTGAATGTGTGAAAACACATTTGGGCCCAAAAATCCATGCTAGGTTTGGACACCAAATGGTTGCAGTAATTTAAATACACAAAAATATAAAGACGTAGAAATACATAATAAATATTAATATTTTAATAGGACAAAATTATACATAGTAGTTATAAAAATATAACATTATTTTATAAAGACAATTCACACTAGGTAGAGCGAAATATATAAAAATGTATATTTACAATATTTATATTTATATAATATATAGACATTTACATAATGGATATACATACATATGTTAAAAATACATATATATATATAATATATATATATATATATATATATATATATTATATATATTATATATAATATATATATAGAAAATACTTAACTATAAAGTATATATATATACAAATATTGTATACATATATAATAGTATATATAATAATATATATTTTTTTTTATAATATATAATAATAATATATACACATGAACATATATACATATATACATATCTGTCATAAATATATAATATATATATATATATATATATATATAGATATAATATATATAATAATATATAGATATAATATTATATATACATACAAAAAAAATACATACATACATACATATTATAATAAAGTCTAAATATAACATATATATATATATATATATATATATATATAGATATAATATATATATATAGATATATATATAGATATATATATATATATTAGATATATATATATATATATATATATATATATAATAAATATATATATAATATATAATATATATATATAATATATATATAATATATATTATGTAAAATACAGCATATATATATAATTAATCAGTATAATATACATATATATATATACAATATATGTATATACATATATATAAATATATGTATAGATAACAGAAAAAAGAAAAAGAAAAAGAAAAAAAAGAAAAAGAAACAGAACACAACAAAGGGGGGCTCGAACTCGAGCCACTAAAAGCGCGGGGGGGGGGGGTTGAGTCGGGTCGGCTGGCCAGGGGTCAGCCCGCTGATTGTGTTAGGATTGGTTTAGGTTAGTTTTATTTAGTTTAGGCGAGTTAACTATAAAAAATAATAAAATCAATCCTGTTTCCGGACAGTTAGGGACACAGGAACTACGTATCCGTGCTGTGCACGACACGTACGAGCGTCTATTTACGTGTCCAAACACTAGACTAGTGTCCCCGTGTCCTGGCTAACCACGTACTGGATTCGAGACACGGAAGACACGAAATGAGTCCTGTTACTCACGTGTCCGGCGTCGAAGGGGGTTTGTCGAGTGCTGGACGGCAGAGGAGCGGTCGGGGAGGTGGCGCTCCGGTGGCGATCAACTCGCCTTGCTGCGGCGAACACTTCGACGGTGGTGGTTGGTGGTGAAGGTCGCTGGGGAAGTGGCAGTGGGGATCGCCGGAGTTAGGATTAGGGTTTAGGCTTTATGGGGGGAGAACGGGGCGGTGGTCGTCGGAGATGGGTCGGGGTGATGGGGGTTGGGTCGGGGTGAGTGAGGGGGTCATTTATAGGGGCTTAGAGTCGGTCGAACGGGGCTAGGTCGGCCGAAAATGGCGGGGGGCAGCTGGCCGGTCGTCGACAGCTGGCCAGTCGTCGGGGGTGGGTAGGATTAGGGTTTAGCAATAGGGCCCCTATAGTTTAGGAAATTACACAAGGGTCCTAGCAGTTGCCAAATGCAAAATACAATTTGCATTCCACACTTAAAAACAATTAATTAATTAGAAACTGATATTAAAACAATTCTAATAATTACAAAACTATATTAAAACAATTCTAATTATTACATAATGATATTAAAACATTTTAAAAAATTGCAAATTAATATTTTTGTTTTTAAAACTCATTTAAAAATCATTAAAAATTCTAGAAAAATTCCTAAAAAATCTAAATAATTATTTTAAGGCTAAATATGACATTAAAAATTAATTAACACTAATTAAAATAAATTTTGAAAAACAGGGGCTTATATATATATATATATATATATATATATATATATATATATATATATATATATATATATATATATATTATTTATTTTTTTGGGGAAAGAGGACTTTTATTGAAAATATTGGCGCAAAATGCCGAAGCCTAGACAAGTAAGCGCGCAAACGCGGCCTGAAAGAAAGCTAAAACAGAAAGCAAAAGGCGCGAAACACACGCGCAACAAAAGAAAGAGGTGGAAGCACCGTCCTAGGCCAGGGTCTCCCAGAACAGGTTGGAGACGTGAGAGCAACGCCTCCTCACCTTGAAGCATTGTCTGATCACTTCCTGGTAAATTTGGGTAGGGGAAGTTGGCGCCCTTCATAGCAGAATTTGTTTCTGTTCTTCCAGAGCACCCAAATGCCGGCGGCTGCCACGACCTGATGCCCGTGTGAACGGGACCAGGAGGCCAAGAGATCGTAGAAGCCCCCGATTGGTTGACCCATGCGGAGCCTGTGATGAAGCTTGGACCAAATGTCTGCGGCCAATTCCCCCGAAAGAAGGACGTGTTCGGCGGATTCCAAGTTGTGCTCCTTACAGCAATGGCATTTAGAGGCAAGGCTGAATCCCAAAGCCCCGATGCTGTCGTCCGTCGAAATCTTGCGACGGAGAGCGCGCCAGATGAGGATGGACCATTTGATGGGGATGCAAGCCTGCCAATAATTGGCGTAGACCGAGTTCGGCACCTCGCCCCCGCTGACAATACGTCTGGCGGACGCCAAACTGAAAGTCCTACCGGGATTGGGGGACCATCTCCAAGTGTCGGGTGTGTTGGAAATCCGCATATTCGCTGCAAGGAGACGGCTGGCCGCCGACTGGCCAAGCCAATCACTGACCTTCCTCCAATTCCAACCGGAAGTATCCTCTCATAGGTCTCTAATGGTGCACCCCTGAGGCGTAAGGATGTTGGGCTGGATGATCTCAGCTCCTAACCACCGCTCCCGACAGGCGAGGGAGGAGCCATCCCCCAGTTGAAGGTAGATCAGAGGTTCTGCGGTGGTGCATCCCCGAGTGATGCGTCGCCAAGAAGACGAGGATCTGCTGTTAGTGTTCGCCTCCGACAGGTGAGAGAATCTAGAGTATCTAGCTCTCATGAACTTTGTCCATAAGGAGGTCTCGGTGCGCAACTTCCACCATAGCTTTAAGGAGCATGCATCCACGATGTGGGTGAGTCTACAGAAGCCCAGTCCACCACTGCCAGTGGGTTTGGCCATCGATTCCCAACCGGCCCAGTGATGTTTGTCCTTGTTATCGCTTTGACCCCAGAAGAACTTGGCGAAGAGAGATTCCAGAGAGTGGAGCACCTTCATGGGGGGAACAGACGGCCAGGGTGTACATCGGAATGGACGTTAAAACGTGTTTGATGAGGATCATTTTACCTCCCGGGGATAAGGTGGCATTGTGCCATCCAGTGATAAGTTTGCAGATTTTTCCAGCAAGGTGGTCATATATGCCAGCGTTGGCCCTGCCGTATACCAGCGGGCAACCAAGGTAGATGAAGGGGGGGTAGGTCGTTCTGAAAGAGGTCTTATTGGCGAGCAAGGAGGAGTGGGTTCTGTCTGCTTTGTGATGTGTGTAGATGACGCTCTTGTTATTATTGACACGCTGACCCGAGCAGTTAGTATAACTGGCGATCGTGCTCAAAACCACCTCTATCGAACCGCAATCTCCAGAAGAGAAGATAAGGATATCGTCCGCGTATGCCAGGTGTGTGATGAGGGGGCATCCGGTGGTGGTATGGAAGAGATTGAAGCCGGCCTTACTAGGCATGTTGTTGAGGTTTCTGCTGAGAGCTTCAGCCGCAATAATGAAAATGGTGGAGGATAGCGGGTCCCCTTATCTAACCCCGCGGGTAGAGCGAAAGAAACCTGCTGCCTGACCGTTGATCACGGTGGAGAACCACACATTGTTGATTGATCTGAAGACGATGTCAATCCAAGTTTCGGAGAAGCCGAAGGCCCTGAACACCCATATCATGAATTGCCAGTCCAGACGGTCGTAAGCTTTTTTCATATCAAGTTTGATGGCAACGTTCCCCCCTGGATGGGAACTTCATGCACGTGATCATCTCTTGCGCCAGAAGGATGTTGTCAGTAATGTTGCGCCCTTTGACGAACCTGCTTTATTCTTCGAAAATGATCTTGGGAAGAAGGTCGGACATCCGATTGGCGATGATCTTGGATATGATCTTGTTGGTGAAGGTGCAGAGGCTTATCGGACAAAAGTCCTTGAAGGTTTCCGGGTTGTCTTTTTTGGGAATAAGGATGATATTGGCGCAGGAGATAGCACTAGGGTATCTAGCCCCTTGGAGAAAGGCCATAGTGGCTTCGAGTAAGTCGTTTTTAATGATGTCCCAGCAAGCTTTGAAGAAGACTCCGTTGAACCCGTCAGGTCCCGGGAAACTTTGCTCGTTAATGGACCAGACCGCAGCTTTGACCTCCGCCTCATTTATGGTTGCTAGCAGATTCTCATTGTCTTGATCGGTAATGAGAGGGGGTATGACCGACAATAGCGTCTCGTCTCTGGCCGCCCGCTCCTTGGTGAATAGATTAGAGAAGTAGGTCACGGCAGCGCCCTGAATCCCGGCCAGGTCGTCAATCAAGTTGCCATTGTCGTCGAGAATCCGATGTAATGTTAATTTGTTCCTGCGGCCTTTAACGCAAGCATGGAAAAATTTAGAATTGCGGTCGCCGTCGGTGTCCTAGGTCAATCTGGCTTTTTGCTTCCAGAATTCATTCTCCACTCTCAACCTGGATTTAAGCAGAGCTCTGGCGAGGTTTAGGGATGAACGGGTCTCCGCGGAGTTGGAAATGGCAAAAGAGGACTCTGTGCGGGTAACGTCGTCCTCCGCCTCACGGATGGCCTGGAAGATATCTCCGTAAGCCTCTCTGCTCCAAGAAGATAGGGCTTTACGAGTGGCTTTGAGCTTAGACGCCATCCGGATCAAGGGTTCAGGGTCGGAGACGGAATTCCAAGCCGATGCTATGACGTTTTGGAAATGCGGGTGATGATGCCAAAAGTTGAGGAAGCAGAAAGCTTTCTTGTTGCCTGCGTGATTGCTTTTGATTTGGACAAGAAGAGGGGAATGATCCGATTCGGTAGAGTTGAGGTGGGAGAGGTTGGTGATCAGGCCCATGTCGGACCATCCGTCGTTGATCAATGCCCGATCTAGTCGGGAGTACTGTCGCCTGTGGCCTTCTTGCATGTTGCACCAGGTGAATGTGCTACCGATGAAGGGGATTGGGGTAAGGTTCCCGTGAAAGGTAAAATTGTTGAAATCATCCATAGCTGGCTTGGGGGGGGGGGGCGCCCACCGGACTTCTCCTCAATGCAAGCCACCGTGTTAAAATTACCGATGCAAAGCCACGGCATGCCCTGCGGATGAATCCTCAAGAGGTCTGCCCAGAGCTGTCTACGCACAGGGGTGTCGCAACTGCCATGAACAGCGGAGATGACGGATCGGGTCTTGAGAGCCGGGTGTTCCACCCAGTAAGCGAGAGCCTAGGGAGAGTCGTGGATGGTGCCGAATTGGAACTCTTGAGCAAGAAAAATCCAGATGTCGTTGCCGCCCGTGATAGCGTACGGGAAGCCTAATTTGAGTTGAGTGGCTTTAAGTCTTTTTGAGGGATTTTAGGTTCGATAATGATTAAGAGGTCAATGCGGTAAATCTTCTTGAGACTGATAATTCTGTTCATCGACGATTTGTTCCCGAGCCCTCTTACATTCCAGGAGATGATGTTAAGCATCAGATGGAGACTGGGGGTAGGATTGGTTGTGCTTCGAGGCGGACCTTGTAGTCCTTGCCGTCGTCTGCTTTTGTTTGTTTTTGTTTTTCTTGTCTGCTTTTTTTTTGGTTGGGGCGCTACTGACTCCGTGGCTACCTGACTCCTTGATAGGCCCGTCTGGATCGCTGCTACCTTCTGCGGCCGTGTGGGTGATTGGGTCATTGTCCTGCTCTTCCAGGGCACAAAAGGGGTTGCCACGATCCAGAAACCCTGCTTCCTTGGCCTGCCAGAATCTGCCTGTTAAGATGTGGGTGTGGGAGGGTTGAACGGCCTTTGCGGGAGTAGGAGGTTCTGCGTCTGCCCGAATGGCCTCGGGCTGCTGAAGGCTGCTAGCCGACGCGATCTTCCCCGGTTGATGAGAATGCTTATCTTGAGGTGGAGAGGGGAGGGAGGCTTCGAGGGAGGGGGGATTGTTGATCTCTAGTTGAGTTTGGGTGATTTGGGTGTGATCCGCGATTGAGTTGTCGCTGATCTTAGGGGAATCTGGTTGATCGGTGGTGATGGGATGGGGAAAGCGAAGCTCTCTGTGTGCTTCTTCGGAAGGGGTGTCTGATAGGAGTTCAAAAGGGTTATGGAGTGCAAGCTCTCTATGTGGCTCATCAGGAGGGGTGTCTGAGAGGAGTTCGAACGCATTGTGGAGAGCTAGGGTGGAGGGGTTGAAGGGGATGATGTCCCGACTGGTTGTGGCAGTCGTCTGGGGGTGGGGGAGGGCCTGACCATCGATCTGAAGTGAGGGGTCAGGGGTCGGTTTGTGGATGGTGGGGGCGGGGTCTTTTTGAGTTATGGGCACGCTAGGGGTGCACGGAACTTTCTTCTTTAGTTCCGGATGAGCGCGGAAGCAGTGTTGCATTTGATGGCCACTCATCTGACAGTGTTTGCAGAATAAGATGTTGTTGTCATAAATCAGCTCCTGACTGTAGGTAGTGTCTCCGAGCCCGATTTCTATGAGTTTCGGTGGGTCGCTGGCAAGGTCTAGCTCTACGCATATCTTTGCATAGTTGCACTTGGAAAGGTTGCGGGTTTCTTCTGCGATGGCAACCAGGGTCCCGAAAGAGCAGGCGATGCGTTTGAGGGCGGCTGCGTGGAAGCAAACCAGGGGGAGGTTGGGGAGGGTGATCCAGGTGGAGATGATTGTTGAGTCGAATTTAGGGTTGAAGTCTGGAGACCATTTGACCACTTTCGCGATCTGAGTACCCATTCTGACAGTACCCTTAGCCCGGGCAATCGCGAAGTCCGAGTCGGAGGAGAGGTAAAGGAGCATGTGTTTAGGGTCGATTGGGGCTACCCGGAAGTCAGCGGAGAGTCCCCATCCGACGACCGCTGCCGAGACAATGGGAATTTTTGGGCATCCAGAGCCGAATTTTAGGATGAACGACTTGGAAAATGAGGAGGATAAGGACTTGATCTCGGAGGAGGCGAATGGAACCCGGATGGGATCGCCGTCGGGAGAGGGCGTGAAATCGAGGTCCGGAAGAAGAATCTCGGCCGACGATGACGGAGAACGCTGCCTCCGGTCCGGTCTTAGGGCCTCGGCGTAGGATGCCCCGGCCGCCGACGCTGGAGGGGCGATGAGGGAGAGAGCAAAGGGCGCCAAACCGGGTGAACGGCTCCGGGCTGGGACTGCGCTCGGGGTGACGCCAGGCTACGCCAACACGCCGGGAGTCCCCGGTAGCGCAGACTCGGGATGCGTCGGAGGGCGGGGTATGGGGACCCCAAGGTGCGCCAGGAGGCGGGGAGAGGAGGTGCCGGGAGGAGCTGAGGGGGGAGAGGGGGAAATCCCGGGTTGCGCCTCGAGGGGAGGAAGAGAAAGCCTAGAAAGCCCAGCGGAGGGCGCAGAGGCTAGGACCACCTGCGCACCACGGGCGGGGTGTAGTTCAGCAGGAGGCACAAGGGAGGGAACCGTGGGGTCACCCACTGCGCAAAGAGAGGAATGATGGATTGCGCTGAGGTGAGAAGCTCCAACTGCGCAAGGGGGGGCCTGTGCCTTCTCCACACGCGCAGCAGGAATAAGGTGGGACTGTGCGGAACTGTGGAGAGAAGCTCCAACTGCGCAAGGGGGGGCCTGCGCCTTCCCCACACGCGCAGCAGGAATAAGGTGGGACTGCGCAGAACTGTGGTGAGAAGCTCCAACTACGTAAGGGGGGGCCTGCGCCTTCTCCACACGCGTAGCAGGAATAAGGTGGGACTGCGCGGAAGGCCCAGAGGTGAGCGGGTCAACGCTCGCGGACCGAGGTGAAGTGTACCCGAGGTGGCAGGTGGGCACTGGAACCCACACGTTGGGGGGCACGCTGCAAGGAACCGCGTGCCTCACCAGGATGGTAATCGAGGAAAGCTCGGCGCTATCCGATGAGCGACCGCCTGAAGGCCGGGATGGCCCGCCGAGTGAGGAGGGGACGACCGGTAGGGGCAGGTCGGCACCGATGGGAGGCCAACGCAGAGGTGGGGCGAGCCCAGGGGCGGGGTGAGCAGGGGAGGGCGACGAGGGGAGGATCTGGGAGGGGGGCCACCGCATCCTCTCCGCCAGCTTGGGGAGAGGACGGCCGACGAGGGCGAACTGGGCGTTCGACCAAGAAAGGGAGGGACGGGAGGAAAAGGGGGCCGAGACGCACTCGCCTCCCACAGGAGCGAGGCGCCCGAGGGGCTCCGCCGCCCGAGACGCGGAGATCCTCTCCGCCGAGAAGGGGGTGCTCGAATCGGAGGAAGGGGGCGCGATACTCGGGAAGGAGGAGGAGGGGGAGATCATCCTGCGGCAGGAAGCGGGGGACGCCGGGGAGGCTCGCGAGGCACAGGCGATGAGGTCGGCAGTCCAGGCAGGGAGGTGCCGGGGGGCGAAGAGCCAAGGATAGAGGGGAGGGAGGAGCGGGGAGGCCGACGATGTATACCCAGGAGGGGGGGCGCCTGGGCGGCTGACGCTTCCGGCGACCGCGGGACAGGGAAGGGGGGATGCGGGAATGGGAGGGGGACGCGGGAGGGTGTGGGGCTGGAGGGACCCGGACGCCGAGAATGTCCGCAGAGGTAGACTTTGAAGAGGAGGGGAGGAGACGAGAAGGCATTAGGGGGGGAGGGGAGGAGGAATGAGCGGAAGGGGAAGGGGGTCAGCCGGCTCCGGCCGGGGGCGGTGAGCCATGGGTGGAACGGGAGATGCTCTGGGAAAGAAAGCTCATGGTGGAAAAAAATATATTATATATATATATATATATTTTTTATATTATATATATATACATTTACATGGGTATATATTCATTATAGATATATATATATATATATAGGTGTGTAAATATATATTTCTATTTATTAAAGTATATACATGAATACATGTATATATATAAATATAGGTGTGTAAATACACATTTATAGTTATTAAAGTATATACGTATATACATATTATACATATGTAAATGTGTGTATATATATATAGATATATATATACTTAGTTATAGAAATAATGAAAAAAAAAATTATAAAAACAAAACCCATAAAAAAACACCCCAACCCAAATCCCCAGTAGGCCGACCCAGCCGAGCAAACTCGGTTTCCTCCTACAAACCCGCAAGCCAACCCGAACTGGCAGTTATACATATAGATATATATGTATACGGAAGAAAAATCGAGAGAGAGAGTGCGAAAACTCGCAAACCCTAAACCCACGCCCCAGGCGACCCTGCCCTGACCCCGTGCGACGCCGCAGCCACCGCCGGCCGGCGGCAGGAGGCCACGCGCGCACGGCCAGCGCGCACAAGTGCGGGGTTGCACAGCAGCAGTGGCAGCCAAACCGGGCGACTTGGACGCGAGTTTTTGTGACGTAGAGTCGATCATTCTCCAATGTTCCTTCGCAGGTTTGTCAACAACCCTACCAATTTTATATCCCAATAGGTAGATCGGAATAGGACCCCTCACAAATCCATGGAAAATCGAACCAAACTTCGACAAAAACCTGTCCAAAATAGGACATATAGCCAATCCAGGTAACCCTGTTTGGGAGCAAATCCCAAGCAATCCAGTAAGCTTCTGTCAAAACTAATTAAAGATAGTTATAGACAACATATAGGGCTTCACAACCCTTTTTATAGATTTGGAAATTATCGACTACGTGTCGAGAAATTGAATCCCGAAGCTGACCGAAAACATGTTTTAAAAATAATAAAATTCTTCGATACGACGTGCGTTCCGCCAATCCGGGCGACGTGGTCGCGAACCGAAAGCATTGAAAGGTGCGTATTGGCTTCGTGGACGTGTAGGCTTTGACGGAATTTAAATTGGTCGCGTGTGCACGACGAATTTGATGCGTATCCGTCAAAATTCACCGTATCGGCCTCTGTACAAATTTCCCAATTACTTTGTGTATGCTCGTCAGATCGAGACGAAACTTACGCCAACAGGACCGTATCATTTTTTTGGTCCTGTATGCCAAGTTTGGTCCAATTCTGAGATAGTTGAATCAGACCGCCGTTTTGCGGGCCCTACGGTCCGACTCAACGGGCGATTTTGTGCACGGCCCGCCAAAATCCAACTTTGGACATACGATTGGGTTTGTATCAGAAACCGGACATGTTGATATATAGTTTGACGACTTTAGAGACCATTGACTCTGGCACGCTTTTCGGTGCAAAGCGGGTCCAACGACGGATACCGTTTTGACCCGAAATAACCGTTTTGCCCTTGTGTCTAGAATTGGACTTAAGGACAGGCAATTCTAGCTAATTTGACTGTTTTGAGAATGTTGGTAATGTTTATTTCAGCATCTGGAGACTTTTTGCATGTGTTGACTTTAGTGACTCATCTGATGTGGTTGTACTATCGGTTTCCCCAGCTAAGGACCTCAGGTAAGTGCACTTTCCGATTGCTTTCGATTCATAGTAGTCTTTTCATTTCATATTTATACATATGTCTTGCTGCTTGTTGACACGCTCGTCAAACGGAGTAGTCGAAAGGGGAAATATCTTAGTAGACATGTGGACTACCCAGAACTATCCCTCGTGTCTTTCGTGGAGAATAGCAGCTGCACACGACACGTGCAAGGTGTCGGATTTACCCCCTAGCCGTTCACATGTCGAAATGGATATTTCAAATCACATAGGTAGTTGTATTTTATTTGTTTTCCTTGTCTTCTCCACCACTTACCATGTCATCAGTACTTTCTAGTTTTTATCTCTCATATGTTATTTTCATGTCTTGTAAATTCTATTGTGTTTTTGCATTGCCGTCGGTTTGTGTGCTTGTTCCATTCCTGACTGGAAACCAACATTTTTCAGGTTAGCTGTGGCTTCACTTAGCTTTAGGAGATACGGGTGTACTTGTAGACAGAAACCAAGAAATAGATAGCAGTTGTATCATTTCCATTAATTATGAGAACCTTGTATTTTTTAAATATAAATGTTGTAAATGTTGTAATAAATTTAGAAATGTGAATGAGCAGAAAAAGTTATTTTATGATTTTGAGCATCTTGGCCGTGACAGCGTTCTACCGTCGACTCTGCGGTATAGGCTGGCTTGGACACGTATCGTATCTGAAAAAGCGGGTACGGGTCGTGACATTGGACCTGTTGAAATTTTACAGATGATTGCCCTGAGGATACTTACTTACTATGGACCAGGAGATGGTTTAGCTCAGAGTGATCGGAAGACTAGCTAGTTGACTTAGTTTAGTCCATGTTTTAGAACTTGAATTGTATTAAGTTGAGATATATTTCATTTTAGGAGTGTTGAGATTATTGTTATTTAGTATTTGGTTTTGTTGTTATTATTTAGTCTTAGTTATAAGCTTCTGTGTTATCATATCGTGCTTAGACTGTGATTGAGATTCTATTATATCTATACTTGTCCTCCGTTCGGAGTTGAGATTTTGACAAGTACATTATATAATTATGTGAGTTATTGATTTGATAGTGACCTAGAACAGCGTTCTACCGTCGACACTGCGGCGTATGCTGGGCGCTGTTACGTACTCGTACCCTCACAGTGGGTGCGGGTCGTGACATTAGTTGTTCCTGGTATAATGCCTAGACTCAGGTACATGGTGCCATGCCCCGCTCCCGTAGGAGCGATCGTCCTCGCTAAGGCGTGATGCCGTACGAGCCTAAATTGCGCTCGTGCAAGGCAGTTCCATAACGGCCAATTACATCGACGGCGACGGGGTCGTCGCACAAAAGTTCCAAGCAGAAACATTAACTACAATGCAGCGGAATTTAAGGAAGAACACATGAACACAAGTCATTCAAAAGAAAATCTTTTATTGATATTGAACACAAGATTACATTTGTGGGCGCAAGGCCAAATTACAAGTCTCTCATGCTCACTTGTCTCTCCTTTACAAAGTCACTCTCTGCTCTCTCTCTTGATTATAATGCTTGAGTCAGCGGAAGCTTCGGAAGGCGATGTCCATACATTATGCCTTGTATAAGTCTTCAGATCATGCGGCCGCACGCTTCGACTCGCCAAGGAACTCCGCGCCTTGACGCATCCAAGCGAGCACCGCGCCACGAGCTTCTACCTGTGCCTGCACATGAAACACTGTGTGGGTGTCAGTACCACTGTACTGGTGGAGTGAGCTTCTCGTCCACCCATACATAACCGACACGTTTCATTTACTTTGTGCAGCTTAAACCCTTTCAATTGTCTTTCTATTCTTGCCTTAGGATGCATTTTAAACAAGACGTCTCGGTCTATACTTAGCGATGCATCGACAAGGTCGTGCAACGACGAGGTCGTACTATAATGCCAACGTGTGTTTCGATCGAGGCAGTGCCTCATCGCTTAGGTACTTGACCAAACTTGAACTCGGGACGGCAGGATCGTGCCATACTCTATTTGCGACTTAGACATATTCGAGACAATGCTATGCTGAGGAGCAACTTACGCGGACTCGGCCGTGCCAAGACCTTTACTTAAACTTCAGCGCCACTAGACCAATTTTCGTGCCAACGATTCAAGTGCCAATGACGGCAATGGGATGACTCGTGCAGGCCGTTTCTCTAGACCTTGCTTAGACTTGTTCGTGCTTCAAGATGAGGCCGCACCTCGCAAGTTATCAAGACTTATCGTGCTACCGCCTTGCGGCCTTCCTGCTAGACCCATTTGCTAACTTAGACAAGACTTGTGGACCATAGTATCACTTCCAAGAATATCCCGACGACATCTATCGTGCCAAGCACGGTGCCTATGCTGCAGCCTAATCTTAGGCCCAGACATTGTGTTACCGACTAGACTTGCATTCAAGCACTAGACCCAAATCCAAAGGCATACACGCGGTGTGCCGCTATTGCCGACACATCTACATGAGGGGTCACTAGCAATTTCAAGCTATCTTAGACTGGCTCGTAGGATATTCACCTGTACCAACACGGGTAGCTAGCCCGGGGGGTGGAACTCTCCCATGCGGTCATCCAACATCCTACTTTGCGCCACACTCGCTTCCCCCGGGCCGAATGATCCCAGCGCCCCGGTGATCACTCGAGAAGACTACACCTTGTCGACAAGTTATCCAATGACCATGCAAGTCTAAACTCAATCTACCAGTCTTTCCTTAACATGAACATGCTTTTCCTTCTTTCTATCAAGACTTAACGAGACTCCCAAGCCGCGGGACCGATCTCGTGTGCGGGACATATCAAAACTTAGCGAGACTCCCAAGCCAGGGGACCGATCTCGTGTGCGGGACATATCAAGACTTAGCGAGACTCCCAAGCCAGGGGACCGATCTCGTGTGCAGGACATATCATGACTTAGCGAGACTCCCAAGTAGCGGGACCAGTCTCGGCGACAACCAGTCGCGTGGACTTCCTTTGTTCGTGGCAAGCTTTTCACTAAACTGACCGTAACTCGTGCCTTAGACAGGCTTGGTTCTATAGGCGACGCTAACGCTCAAGTCATAGACTTATATGACGAGCCTTGTTCTCAAGGGACTACGCAACTTGACAACCGCAGATAGAACGGGACAGTGCTAGTAATGGCTTCGATAGCCCAATGCAACACTTGTCTAACTTGTTCGGGCAACGACTCGATGAGCGAAGGCTACGTCGAGCTCCACGTCGAGGGAAACGTGCTATGCACGGGGTCGACTTGAACAACCAAGTTCGTGCCTAGACTTAAGCCAACGAGCCGTGCAAGACGACTTAACTTGCGGGACGTGCGAAGGCTATGCCAAGCCTTGCGGGACAAGACCGTGCATGCTTTATCAAGCATTCATGCGGGCGACGCCTATGACTTAGGCTAATTTCTAGTGTCGGGACAAAACGACGGGACCGTACATGCTTTTCAAGCATTCACGCAGGCGACGCCTATTACTTAGGCTATTTCAAGTGTCGGGGCAACTTAACAACTTAAGCCAACGTCCTTCTCCCAAGCCATGGGAACGAAGGATCATGTGTCATCTGAAAGCACGCTGAGCCGACTTCTATGAAGACCGTGGGACCATTTTCCATGTTCTAGGACATTTCGACTCGACGGGATTATTCCCTTAGCTATGTTGGTGCGTAAATTTTATATTAGCCTACTTGTGCAAGTTGAAAACATGCGCATTATTAAGTGAAGTCTACGATGAGGCAAGTTCATCGAAACTACCCTACCTGAGCGAGGAGTCGCCTCGGACGAGCGAGCCTTTCGAGCAGCCGTTGCAAGGCTAAGTTCCAACGTCGTCGGCGTTCCGATTTCTCCGATTGACTTTGCGGGACGGGCACTACAACATACACCACTCAGAACAAGTCTCGTCCTCGAGACTTTCCTGAAGGCAAGCCATCCTACCATTTCTATGGCCAAGACTTAATCGTACACATTTCGCCTACGCGTTCCTCAATTCCGAGCCACGCTCGCATGACTATCAATCTTTTCGTTAACATGATTTTCAAGATCTCGACACTCTCGTTTCCCAAGTCATGCTTGAACTCATCGTATCACTTGGCTGGATCGTGCACGCATTCCAAGCGTCCCTAAAATACATGCATTCAGCCAAGCCGTATGATAGAGAATTTGTCATTCTCACTCGAGTCGCATCGTGCACATACCCAGGCGTCCCTGAAATATATGCATGTCAGTCGAGTCTCGTGAGCAGGGTTTTCTATTCGTGATTCACGCTATCCATCCTTGCCAATCCTCAAGATCAATCTTTTGATTAATAACTCATAAAACAGGGGCGTCTCGCCTAACCGCTAGGCCAATCTTTTCGAGGCTAAGTCAATGTCAGGATTGGAATCATAGTTCCCCAACAATAATGCCAACACTGATCCCAATCCTAGGGTCAAACCAAAGTCGGTAGTACGGGATTTTCTATCCAAGCTCGCATCACTCAGATTTCTAAACATCGCGCATGATCACCTATTTCGCATCAAGACATTCGTTGCGCAGCGCAACGAATCCGAATCCATTCAAATCATTCATTCTAACCAATTCATGTATTCGATCACGAGTTCATCTAGCTCGACAATACGTTGTGCCCCAATCTCACGCGAGTCCGATTATTCACGGTGATTCGTGAATCACCACGCAACGCTCCCGCGGAATAATCATTCTCATTGGGGCGTAACTCTTGTTTGAGTCTAGACTAATTCGTTCTCGATACGCGGATTGGACCTATGCAATCCTCAAATTTGATTCTTCAATCACATGGAGTCGTTCTCGAGTCCACCTTCGCGTCAAACCACAAGTCAAAACATACAAATTGCCACGCCATACAAGTGCCGATCACCCCCGCTGTATGAATCACCATACCAGCGCTCACGCGGAGTGATTGCCCTTATCGGTGCGACGCATGTGCGAGGCTGGAGTTGCGCCCGCACAAGACAAGAATGTCGACGTTGGGGTTATCGTCGAAGTAAATCCAAGTATTTCATTTTCGTCCAAGCCAAGATCTCAATTCGATAGTCCGTTCGTCATTCGTTCAACCAGAAAATCCTTGAGCCAAGTTTATCTCTTCCTCGATACATTTCAATATCCCGAGTATAGCATCCATCGGAACAATAACATTTGCACGATTGTCATTCGCCGAGTCAGAGTACCCCCGAGTTATCGTATATCGATCTTTGATACGTCTCAATACCATCGATGATATGCGTAACCTGACGATCTTCCTTTGCAACCAATTTCGAGTCGTGCGACTGATGCAATTGTCCGAACTGGATATACCACCGTTCCTCGATATTCAAGATCAAGTTCAGTCGCTCTTCCTCAAGCTCATTTCAAGATCGTTGTTCAAAACTCAAGTCACATTTCATTTGAATCAATCCGAAACCGTACGTGCGTTCCTCTAAGTTTCCTCGATCAAGACCATTCATTTTCATTCATCGTTTCGTTCGGGACATTCGAAGTCACGATCAACTAAGTGTGACGCGCTCTAAGGCTTTGCGCGATCGCATCGCCTCGCCGACATACTCGTAATCCTCAATCTTGCTCGAATGATTTCCAAGGAAATCCATACACCACTCGGATTCGAGCCATCCGATCTAGCCTACAACCACGTTCGCGTCATGTGCTAAGACATCTTTCAGATTTGTTCGATAAATCTCTAGCGTAATCGTTTACGTCACATCGACGTATTAAGTCGTTCGCACTCTTTCTTAAAATCCAAGTCAATCCTCCGTGTACGCCTAAGCGTTAACTCGATAGCGTTCCTATCGATACACACTCTAAGTGCATCTCCGTTCCCGACCGAACGATACCTAATATCACTCGCGATTCGTTTGCACCAAGGGTTGAGGTGCGCGACGCGCAATACAACTCAGCCAAAAGGCCGTGCGCATGGCTATCCCGTGCGGACTATATTCAAGTTTGTATGTTCAGTTGCTAGGGTCAACGCATGACTAGTTAGGCACGCACGCGACATATTAACTTTAGCACGTGTTTTCTTATCAAGTCATGTTTAACATCGTTCGGCACAAAGGCCGTTGCCTATCGATGCGTTCGATTGAACGCTTGAACGAGCTTTTGAAAAATATTTAGACTTATTGTATGGACATGCCGAGGGACATTCGAGAGAGAGTGCGCACTTCTTTTTCAACGACGAGCTTTCAAAACTGAGAATTTCGACGTGAAGTCCAAGGACGTAAAGCCGTGCTCTGATACCATTGTGTCACGTCCCGCTCCCGTAGGAGCGATCGTCCTCGCTAAGGCGTGATGCCGCACGAGCCTAAATTGCGCTCGTGCAAGGCAGTTCCATAACGGCCGATTACATCGGCGGCGACGGGGTCGCCGCACAAAAGTCCCAAGCAGAAACTGTCACAACCCGCACCCACTGTGAGGGTACGAGTACGTAACAGCGCCCAGCCTACGCTGCAGTGTCGGCGGTAGAACACTGTTCTAAGTCTCTAACTAACCATCAACTCATGCAGTATATAGTGTACTCATCATGATCAACTCCGAACGGAGGACAAGTATAAGATATGGTGTAACTCAATCACAGTCTAAGCACGATAAGATAACACAGAAATATAACTAAGAAAATGAAGACAACAAACTACTGAAATAATATCAACATCTGAATAATCTCAAATACATCTCAAGTCTCAAATCTCTATATACAACTCCAGATCTAAACAGGAAAACTAAAACAAGACAGACTAACTAAACTCCCGATCACTCCTGAGTGTCGAGGCCATAGGTAGCTAAGCCATCTCCTCAGTAAAATGTAGGGCATGTGTCCTCAGGGCAATCATCTGTAAAATTTTCAACAGGTCCAGTCAGGACATGAACGAGCACATCTCATCTAGAAAACCCAAGTAAATGACAGAGAACTATAAAGCAGTTATAGGCAGTTGTATTGATGAAAATGGCAGTTTATATTCAGGTGATGGTAAGAAAGACAGATAAAGTGCAAGGAAAGTAAATACTAAACAAGAGAAGAATCATAGCAATGAAGACTATAAAAAAAATAGAACTAGCTGAACCAGGGTAATATGATATAAAGTTCAGGCAACAATGTAGACCAGTGTAACTCCAATGTAAGTCCAGTACATGATGAATCTCATACAAGATGAATCCAGCAAGGGACGATTCCAGTTATAGTGATCAATGATTCCAGGGTGAGTCCAGCCTATACTCTAGCAGTGTGTTTTAAAATATTGAGATCGACATGTAAACGGCTATGGGTAATCCGGCACATCACACACCTGGCCGGGTGTGAGATGGCTATCATTCCAGTATGATTCCAGCAAAAGGGTGATTCCAGAAATGGGGTATGTCTACATGTCTTACTCTAGTATTTTCCCTCCCAGCAAGTGAATCCATAAATTACGACACAATGATTCAAGATGAGTCCAGCCAAGTATAATGATACCAGTAAATGATTCCAGGGTGATTCCAGTAAATGATTCCAGTAATAGAAGCCAGGAATGATGATACCAGTAATAGAGGCCAGAAAATAAATGTGTGTCGTATACATGAATCCAGAAATATCTACACGTGTTGTAACAGAGAATCGTATACAACTAACTAGAACTGAAATACAGTAATTGAGAAGTAATTGAGAGAACTATCAGAGAATGTACTCGCCTGATACTCTAAAAAGAGTAGTGTAATATCAGATGTCTGCACCGGAGTCACAATATCCTAAATAGAGCAGTACAGGTTATAATATGTTTAAAACAAGGTAAATGAAGTTTACGATACAATCTATATGAATTCTAGGCCAATCTAGGTCAAAGTCAACTCTAAGTCAACCCTGGTCAACTGTCTAGGTCAAACTAGGTCTAAGTCAAACTTGGTCAACTCTGGGTCAACTCTAGTCAATATTGGTCAATCTTAGTCTATTGGGTCAAAATCTAGAGTTTGGTCAAACTCTATCTAAGGCTATCTAGACACCAATCATATACTAGTATAATTTAGGATGCCTCATATATATATATATATATATCAATATATACATACACCCAAAGCCTATAGTCCTAGATATATATATATATAGCCTCTCATATATATAACACATGTATCATATAGATATACATATCACATAAATGCATAGGTGTATCCCTCACAAGAACTCTTAAACACAAACACATAGAGTATCATATATCCTCTATCACAATATACAATCCTCTCATATAACATGTACCTATAAACATCACATATAAATATATACTCAACCCTACATCAATTACCCATAAGAACCCAAATAAATATAATTTAGACATTGTCCTGCATACAAGGTATGCCATAACACTAACTAGTTGGGGATAGAAATAAAAGAGTGGTATCAGGAATGATGCATGGCATCACTGCACAGGGGTTAAGTGCAATAAAATACAAGGAAATCAATGCAAGTTTCAGAACATAACTGGTAGTGAATAATACAATGTAGTATGAAATGAAAGGAGGACAGTACACTGCTGAAATGCAACACTTCAGGCCAACTGCAAATGCAGTGCCATGGCCAAGTCAAATCAGTGTTAAAATAGGATGTGTGTGTGTGTGAATTCACAGAGAAATAGCAAATGAATGTGACAGGAACCACCATGTCTCAGTTCAGAAATTCCTACATCTCAGTTCAGTATTTGTGTGTGTGGTGGGCAATTGTGTGTGAGAGTGATTTGTGAGTGGAAAAAGTGTCAAAGTGAATGTGTCAATGAGAAATGTGTGTACCTGTGTGTGTGAATACTCAGCAAATAGCAAATGGCTGTGAGAGTGTGGAGATGTGTCCATACTCAGTGATTCAGCTGTGACAGTGTGTTCTCAAGAAATTCCTGAGAACAAAGGCTAAAGTGAAAATAGTGGTGATGTGAATACATGAATAAAAACATGGTGACAGTTTGCATCTCAAATTCCAATCTAAAATGAATCCCTTTCACTAATTATTAAATCAAAGAGTCCCCAATACCAATACAACCCATCATTCCTCAACAATGACAGGTGTGATGAATTAACATAGCAATATTGACATGAAAATCAGTTTTGAGAAGGAAAGAACTCAGAAATGTGGTTTCCAGGACTGTGTATCAGTCCAGTCCTAACCCACACTCGAAATCCCATATCTTGATCACAAACCTAAACTATCATGCCAATCCTAACCAGCAGTATTTAGTACATTTGTATAATTCTAACATGTCAACTAATCCTCAAATCAATTAACTGGGTTCTCAATTTTCTGTGTTGGCAGTTATCATAATAGGTTACACATCAAACCCAATCCCTTTTCGAAATCCCAAGTTGTCCAATGAAAAACTTAACCATCATTGTAGTAATCTACCACCTATGTAAGTGAATTTAAACATGGCTAATAAACTCAAAATCAGTAAAAAAATCAGGGTTTAAATTCAAGATTTCAAACAAGAGGGAAATATCAGTAAAATATGACAGTTAAAATCCCCATTCAAATTCGAATACCAACGTATCCTTTGGAAACTCGATTCAAATAAATACAACACCAACATGACCCTACATAAACTCTCTACTCACTGAACTAATCATTCAATCAAAACTCAGGGAAATTCAAATCTCAATTTAAAACTCAAACTGGAAATCATAAGAAATAGTGTGTGCAGTGAAGAGTGTCATAGTGTGTTAAAGTATCAGGACATGGTGAAGTGTCAATGCAGTGTCAATACATCAGAACATGGGGAGTCCAGGCAAGGATATAAGCAGAGGGTGTCAGGCATGTGGTTCAGTGATGTGAAGAGTGAAAATGTGAATGAGTCCATGAACCCAGAGTATCAGGATATGGTGCAGCCATGTGTTCGAGTGTGTCCCAAAGTGAAGAAGTGAAGTATCAACTAAGTGATAAGTATGTGTCCTATTGGTGTCAATACCTGGTGTCCCAGTGTCCAAGAAACTGGACACATTCGTGTCTAAACACAACACAACCACAGACACGAGAATTGTGCACTCAACAGCGTCGTGCACACGTACACGTGTGTCCAGTGCACGACACAGGCCACGTGGTGACACGTGGCCGTGGACACGTGTACACCAGGACTAGGAGAACACGCTTGAGTATCTGCAATGTGTCCATGACACGTGTGTCGCGTGTACGAGACACGTTTCAGACGCGTGTTCTACCCAGTGCAAAACCCGTGTGGCCTCGTCTTCGTGTCCGACACGAAATAAGGTGTCATGAAACTTGGGGAGTGACTTGTCAGTCACTGTCCCAATCTCTACACTAAGTTTTACGTGTCAAAACGCTGTGTCCAGCGAGAAACAGGACACGGGTAGCAGGACAGCGCACACGCGTATCGTGCAGCGTGTCCGCACCCAATTTCGACACAAAATCGACACGAAATTTACATCAGTCTTCACAAAGATTAATATACATATTTAGATCTATAAATTCATTTAATTATATTTACAAAAATTGAAAATAAATTCCTTAGAGGCATTTAATCAAACACCTACAAAACAATACGACACGTGTCCGATACGGACACCAAACGGACACAAAATCCACCCAAAGTTCAGGGACACCTAGGGGACTCCTAGATCTAGCCTACATGCAAAGAAAACTGAAATTTAAATCAATTTAGAGGATTTTACCTATGTGTGCAAAAAGCTTGAAAAAGCCTCAAATGGGGGATTCTTTCTCTTGGTGCCAAAAGCCCCAAATTGACCCAAAGCTGTGATTAAACTCCAAAATCAGAAAATAGGAGAGTGTTAGGTTCTAATGCAAGAAACTAGGATTAAAAAGGACTTAAAATAGATTTATGGAGATTTTTGGAAGAGGGACAATACCTTTCTTTTTCCAATGTTGAAATGAATGAAAGAATGAGGCAAGCCCTAGAGAATAAGTGTTTATATAGGGTGGGGATCCCTATGGCTAGTCATTTAGGGTTTGGTTAGGGTTAGGGCCTCTAGTTATGGGCCATGGGCCAAGTCATGATCAAATAAATCATTTAGCCATAAGTCATTTCATGAAACCATAAACCATGACTTAAATACACTAAACCAAATCCCCTCATTCTAAGATTAGTTTCTAATGACTAAATGTAGGTTAACCTAAGTTAGACTAGGGTCACCATGGCTAGGGTTAGCTTCTAGGCTAGCTCACTAGGTCTCAACAAGTCAAGTCAACCTAGAATTCACCAATTTAATAAATCATCAAATAATTCAATTAAGTCAAAATGACAAAAATATCCCTAGGCTAAAAATGATAATTAAATCATCCTAATGACATGGTTAGGCGCTAGGTCATGCAGTCTCTACGGTTTCACTAGCTGCACACCAAAATCATAAGTCATGACTCAAAACAGTTTTAAATAGTTTAAAAATAATTAAAAATTACCAAAAATTATAATGTGAAATAAATATCAATGAATAATAATTATAATTATAAAATTTCAAAATACCCTCATCTGGAAAACTGGGTGTTACAGAAACATTAACTACATTGCAGCAAAATTTAAAGAAGAACGCATGAACACAAGTCATTCAAAAGAAACTCTTTTATTGATATTGAACACAAGATTACATTTGTGGGCGCAAGGCCAAATTACAAGTCTCTCATGCTCACTTTTCTCTCATTTACAAAGTCACTCTCTGCTCTCTCTCTTGATTACAATGCTTGAGTCAGCGGAAGCTTCGGAATGCGATGTCCATACATTATGTCTTGTATAAGTCTTCAGATCACCCGGCCGCACGCTTCGACTCGCCAAAGAACTCTGTGCCTCGACGCATCCAAGCGAGCACCGCGCTACGAGCTTCTACCTGTGCCTGTACATAAAATACTGTGTGGGTGGTAATACCACTGTACTGGTGGAGTGAGCTTCTCGTCCACCCATACATAACCGACACGTTTCATTTACTTTGTGTAGCTTAAACCCTTTCAATTGTCTTTCTAGTCTTGCCTTAGGATGCATTTTAAACAAGACGTCTCGGTCTATACTTAGCGATGCATCGACAAGGTCGTGCAACGACGAGGTCGTGCTATAATGCCAACGTGTGTTTCGATCGAGGCAGTGCCTCATCGCTTAGGTACTTGACCAAACTTGAACTCGGGACGGTAGGGTCGTGCCATACTCTATTTGCGACTTAGACATATTCGAGACAATGCTATGCTGAGGAGCAACTTACGCGGACTCGGCCGTGCCAAGACCTTTACTTAAACTTCAGCGCCACTAGACCAATTCTCGTGCCAACGATTCAAGTGCCAAGGACGGCAATGGGATGACTCGTGCAGGCCGTTTCTCTAGACCTTGCTTAGACTTGTTCGTGCTTCAAGATGAGGCCGCGCCTCGCAAGTTATCAAGACTTATCGTGCTACCGCCTTGCGGCCTACCTGCTAGACCCATTTGCTAACTTAGACAAGACTTGTGGACCATAGTATCACTTCCAAGAACATCCCGACAACATCTATCGTGCCAAGCACGGTGCCTATGCTGCAGCCCAATCTTAGGCCCAGACATTGTGTTACCGACTAGACCTGCATTCAAGCACTAGACCCAAATCCAAAGGCATACACGCGGTGTGCCGCTATTGCCGACACATCTACATGAGGGGTCACTAGCAATTTCAAGCTATCTTGGACTGGCTCGTGGGATATCCACCTGTACCAACACGGGTAGCTAGCCCGGTGGGGTGGAACTCTCCCATACGGTCATCCAGCATCCTACTTTGAGCCACACTCGCTTCTCCCGGGCCGAATGATCCTAGCGCCCCGGTGATCACTCGAGAAGACTACACCTTGTCGACAAGTTGTCCAATGACCATGCAAGTCTAAACTCAATCTACCAGTCTTTTCGTAATATGAACATGCTTTTTCTTCTTTCTATCAAGACTTAACGAGACTCCCAAGCCGCGGGACCGATCTCGTGTGCAGGATATATCAAGACTTAGCGAGACTCCCAAGCCAGGGGATCGATCTCGTGTGCGGGACATATCAAGACTTAGCGAGACTCCCAAGCCAGGGGACCGATCTCGTGTGCGGGACATATCATGACTTAGCGAGACTCCCAAGTAGCGGGACCGGTCTCGGCGACAACCAGTCGCGTGGACTTCCTTTGTTAGTGGCAAGCTTTTCACTAAACCGACCGTAACTCGTGCCTTAGACAGGCTTGGTTCTATAGGCGACGCTAACGCTCAAGTCATAGACTTATATGACGAGCCTTATTCTCAAGGGACTACGTAACTTGACAACCGCAGATAGAGCGGGACAGTGCTAGTAATGGCTTCGATAGCCCAACGCAACACTTGTCTAACTTGTTCGGGCAACGACTCGACGAGCGAAGGCTACACCGAGCTTCGCGTCGAGGGAAACGTGCTATGCACGGGGTCGACTTGAACAACCAAGTTCGTGCCTAGACTTAAGCCAACGAGCGTACAAGACGACTTAACTTGCGGGACGTGCGAAGGCTATGCCAAGCCTTGCGGGACAAGACCGTGCATGCTTTATCAAGCATTCATGCGGGCGACGCCTATGACTTAGGCTAATTTCCAGTGTCGGGACAAAACGACGGGACCGTGCATGCTTTTCAAGCATTCACGCAGGCGACGCCTATTACTTAGGCTATTTCAAGTGTCGGGGCAACTTAACAACTTAAGCCAACGTCCTTCTCCCAAGCCACGGGAACGAAGGATCATGTGTCATCTGAAAGCATGCTGAGCCGACTTCTATAAAGACCGTGGGACCATTTTCCATGTTCTAGGACATTTCGACTCGACGGGATTATTCCCTTAGCTATGTTGGTGCGTAAATTTTATATTAGCCTACTTGTGCAAGTTGAAAACATGCGCATTATTAAGTGAAGTCTACGATGAGGCAAGTTCACCGAAACTACCCCACCTGAGCGAGGAGTCGCCTCGGACGAGCGAGCCTTTCGAGCAGCCATTGCAAGGCTAAGTTCCAACGCCGTCGGCGTTCCGATTTCTCCGATTGACTTTGCGGGACAGGGCACTACACATAGCCCTACTTAAAGTACCCTGCTCACATGTCAATATAGGACAGGTAGAGAGGATGAAGGACTGATAGTTAGTATGGAGATAACCCAAGAGATACGATCACATAGAGACCTGTGTACCCATATTTGAGAAGGTAACCATGTTGATAATCAATTGGGTTAGCAAGGGTATATGGGTGATGTGGGACTAAGTGCTTATATCAGAAAACACCAGTCAAAAGAACAGGGGCTAACCATTAGACTTTTACTTGGCTGTAGATAGGACATGGGAAGTAGCCTATTACCACAGGATCATGGAAACCACAGATACTGACACAGGGAAGTCTGTATCCTTGATACAGACTTAAGAGCACTTCCTAGTACCTAAAAGATACTGCATATATCAGGCTAGCCTTCTTGGTGTGCCAAGGATACTGCCATGACCTCTGTTAACCATTAGATAGATTCATATGACCTATAACCTCTCATATGTGACCATAGGAAATCCTGATTGAAGGGTTTTCTTTGTACCAACCATCTGTACCAATTGGTACTAGACTTAGAGTTCACCTGGTATCGATACACCACACCCAGGGCTGCCTAACATCGAGATAACCACGTAGGTAACATCTTAAATACTGGCATCATATTCAAACTCTGGAAACCTGAGTCCACAGTGGCACCACTCGTATACATGATTTACTGCCAGCTACCTGAGTTGGACTGGTATATCAGATCAATAGGATAATGACCACATGACATCAAGCAACATTGCTAGTAATGGGATAAGACCTAGGAACTAGTCCTATGTGAAGGAAATATGAAGTATTGCATATGCCCTATTAACAGGACCAATGTACCCAGGGTTCTGAGGTTGGAGTCACCTGCTACCAGAACTTACTCTATACAAAATAGCCCTCCTATACCTATGTAACCCAATTACAGTACTGTACTAGACATAACACCATAATAGTTGAGGCAAGCAAAGGATTTTCCATGGGGTAGTGTCACCATCTGTGTATCAGGTACAGTAAGTTGAACTCTAAGTTCAATCAAAGGAATAGGCAATGACAACATAGAGAGTCCTTAGGACAGCAATTAGTGGAAGGCCAAATAAGAATGAGAAGTATTTAAGGGTTATGAATCAAACTTGAGGTTAAGTTCTCAATTTTAAGCATGTACTCTCAAAGGGTAGCCTCAAGTAGGATTGGTATAACTATAAGTGAACCTATTAAATAGGTAATAGATGACTTAACATCACCCTCCAATAAGAGACTCAGGAGTGTTAAGGGTAAACCAAGCCTAATGGATAGGTAAAGAACCAAAATAGACAAGTGTTATATGCTAACCAAGAACTTCTAATAAAGATAGTTAAGTTGTTTAATTACGCATTCATATGTTGACTTTGTAATTCATAAATAATAGGTCATCTGGATTCGAGCTTGACACCAGACCCGTATCGTCAGCACAGGACACCAGGCGAGTACAGTTTATTTTCTGTTTTCAATATTGATTTTCATTATAGTTCATTGATTGGCCATTGATTATGTGATTTTATATTCTATTATAAATGGTTGAGTCAGGAATAAGAAGAACCAAGGATGTGTGATCCGACCATAGATATTGTTTATTTTCAAGTAGACCTCGTAGACATTGTTTATTTTTATACAAAAAGACCTCGTAGACATTGTTTATTTTCTGCAAGTAGACCTCGTAGACATTGTTTAATTTCTACAAGTAGGCCTCGTAGACATTGTTTATTTCATGCAAGTAGACCTCGTAGACCTCGCGGTGTAGTGTTCCAAACTGGTCACATATCAAAGGTACTTCTAACAGTTGGGAAGGTATTTCGTTTATTTATTGTTATTGATTTTTCAGTCTTTTCTCACATCTTTACTATTTATTTTCAAAACGTATAATTGATGTCTAACCTCTGTTTTATAGTCATTTTCATATATTGGAACTGCATTCAGTGAATTGTACTCGTTCCATCCTGACTGGGTAACCAAACAAATTTTTAGGTGATTGTGAAGAGGTTGAGTTCCCTGACCAGTATGGCCCATACATGGGGGATACAGTAGAGACGGATTTTGCTTATCAGGAGGAGTACGCAGCATCTGATCCTGCTGCATTTGCGTAGTTTCCTTTTAGTTAGTGCTAAGACATTGTACTGGATATTGAGTTGATTTTTGGAGACATGTAGTTGAGATTTCATTTTGATTTTAGTCATTATACATTTCTATTAGAGATGGTTTATTTATTTCACCTTCTAGATGTTGAGCTGTGATATGAGTTGTGGATTGTTCCTTGTGGTATATCTGTTATTGCGTGGTTGCTCATCATATTGTTACAGCGTTCTACCGCCGACTCTGCGGCGTAGGCTGGGCGTGTATACGGTTCATGCCCAAATATTGGGTGCAGGTCGTGACAGGAAAGATTAAAGAAGGATTCTAATACGATGTTGGTGTCATTGTAGGAGCTCGTGTAACTAACATTTGATTCATTGTGAAGCGGTCTCCTACTATACTTTGTAGGTAGTTCAGACCCTTCTTTTCAACTCCTCCACGTCAACAAATTCTTATTGCCTCAAAACGTTCAAATCGATGATGTGCGATTGAATACATGTTGTACAACTAAGAGTAGAACATGGGATAACCGTAGCTATCTAGTGTAATTATGCTTTAAACTTAAAATGATAAGTTTTGCACGCGAAGCGAGCAGTTGCGGTACAAAACCATGAAACTATTGGAAGGAAACGAAATAATGAAACTCAGTTATGGCATGGGTATATAGATAATACTACTTTATTATGTTCCGTGTCATGAATATGTTTCAAAAGATAAATTGTTCACGCATTCGCATGGTCATGGATAACTTGTGCATAATGTTTGGATTTTCTTAAAACGGTATTCGGGACACCGGAACCGAATCAACCTGGGAAGAAATTGTGCGCCAGCGCATTGCGAGACCTTTAGTTGGACTTGCAACTCCGACTGATAGGACGCGTAGCAATGCCACGTAATAGTCCTTCATGGTATCGATATCACCAAAGACCGCATATAAGATAAATAGCATGTTCATCTATTGTCTTTTGTGGGTGGTAATTATTATAACTGTTTTATGTAGGGACGAGCACGTCGGCCGTGGTAAGAAACCACTAAAAAGTGATCGAGTATATATGTTTTACTGCTTTCAAGTATGCCCTCGACATGAACTGTAATTTATTAGCTAGTTCTGAATAGCAAGATAACTTTGAATGCATGCTTTCCTTAATAAGTAGTATTGATTTAGGTGAGTGGGTTTGTCCGCTTACTAGTGCATTTCCAAGTGTACTAATCTGCAACTCCTCATGTGACAAGAACGTTGTGGGTGTATGTTTCTAGGCTGAAGCTGAAATTTAGAGAGGTGACTCGAAGCTCTTCCTATTTTAAAGTATTTTGAAGCTTATTCATCTCGAAGACTTTTTGGTTTCAATGTATAAATGGGTGTAAATGTATGGGACGACAAGTATTATTTTATGCAGCTTATCGAACGTTTTGTTATATCAATGAATACAGTCGCAACGTCATATTTAATGTAAATACGATATTGCACTTCGTTATAAGTTATTAATGAAAAGCTATTTTCTTCTTATACTGTGTCTTCAACTCTCTACGATTGTGGAATTTCAACATGTGGTTCAAAAGAATTATTAAATGTATGCTCTTACCTTATACAAGTAAAATTTAGACTTGTACGACATCATGTCCCAACGAGAACGATCGATTCATGCGAAAATCAATACAAGGATGAACAATTCGACGAAAACGGGACGTGACATAAGAGAATGAGCGATCAATCTTGGAATGACAAAGTAAATACCAACATGTCTTATAGCACATACTAGTCTGTATGTGGTCAGGTGGAGGAGAACACATGGGAAAGAAAGTATTATTCATTGTCTTTGAAAGTAATACAATTGGTATCATATACTTAGTGACGAATAGAAATGCAGTAGATGGCACATAAATGTAGTGTTCTAATAAACTAAGCCTAGCTACCTTAGTTTCTTCAGGAGATTCGATAATATGAGGTAGTGTATTCGATGAGCCGATGACTTCGTTGAATTGGATCTCCATCATCTCTTCTACATTTTTGGGAATGATTTGTTTTGGAGAAAGAATACAAGCTTGAGAGAGAAGTTTCGTCAGAGATTTTTCAAGAGTGCATGACTGGAGATTCGCGGGAGAATCTCCGGAGATTCTCGTGTGTGATTGGAATGAGAAGGTTTAGGGATGTGGAGATGAAGATGAAGATGAAGATGACAAGTGGAAGAAATATATATATATTTTTGTTTTATACAAAGGTTGTGATAGCCCCAACCACTTTGTGTGCTGCCTCTAATAATTTTCCTATTTTGGATTAGTCTGAACTATTATCGATTTTATGTTGGGTAGTGTAAATAAAAAAACATGCAACATTTGTTACATCATGTCATTAAGGGGTTGTTTGGTTCCTTGAAGTAGAGGTCAAAAGTAGGTGTTTTTGCATTTGCATCCTTCATAACTCCACTTTTGTCGTTTGGCTACACGTGAAAGTAGAGACATGAACTTGGCCAAAAAGTAATCAGCAATTCATTTCTGCCATTAAACGGTTGTTTCTTTAATCATTTGACATCCACATTTTTAACGCGAATGCGGACAAAAGTAATGTAATTTTTTATTAAATTATTATTTGTTACAATAATTACTAAGAAGTACAGTAGTAATACTTAACTATTAATTATTAAGCTAACCTAGCTAAGAAAATCCACTATGCCAAGTTCATTAATTATTCTCACTCAGCATAGCACTCCTAGCTAATTATTACTAAGCTAACATAGCTAATAATTATTAAGCATAGTGCTCAGTTAATAACTAATTGGTAAATAATTAGAAGGAAAGTGGTCTCACTCTGCTTAGTCAATAAAGAAAATTACTAAGGACAACGCAAAGTGACAAGGGTTATCACTTCTTTTTAAAATAAAGTTACTTTTTGATATCCAAAATATCCTTAAAGAAAATGTTAGGGGACAACACACAATTCAAACATCCAAGCTCTTTTTGTTTTTTCTTCCTCTTACACAACTTCTTCTTCCAATTGCAACATTTTCCTCTTTGTAGTTTTGAACCTCATTATAGGGGTTCGGAAGTTTTAGAAATCATGATAAGTTGGGTTGGGGACGACGAAGGGCTGTTAGATTTTGTCAGGACCGACTGTTGTTCGAACTGTCAAAATCCTGACAGTCATTGGACATATATGTGTGTGTGTGTGTGTGTGCGCGCGCGCCAGGGCCGGCCCTGAGCAATTGGGGGCCCAAGACAAAAAAATTTATATTGGCCCCTTACATAATGTAAAAAAAAAGTCTAAATAAAACAAAATTTTGTTGTGGTCAAGATTTGAACTAAAGGACCTCTTAAATACAAGTCTAGCATTGTAACCACTGTACCACAATGCTTTTTGTTAAGAAAAAGGCATATGATACATACTAGTGCTATTATTGACAGTTCCATGTTGGTGCCCCCTTTCGTCAGGGGGCCCTGGGCCGTCGCCCGGCCTGCCCTGGACCAGGGCCGCCCCTGGCGCGCGCGCGTGTGTGCTTGCGTGTGTGTCCTAGGACTGTCGTGATTCAGGTAATCCTGACTATTGTTATGGCTGACAGTCCTTGGACAGAGAGTTTTTTTGTTAGGACTGTCAGGATTCTGCCAGAATTCTAGCAATCTTTCGTTATCCCAACCCGACTGTCACAATTTCTAAACCTTCCAAACCCCTATAATAGGGGGTTCGAAACCACCGGTAATGATGTTCAAAAGATGAAGAGGTTGCAAGAGGAAAAAAAATTTGGGTGTTCGAAATGATGTGTTGTACCTAACAAATTGTGTGTTGTTTTCTACTATTACAACTTAAGAGTGGTGTCCCCTATCATATGATAACCCCTACCGTTTTAGTGGTGCCCTTAATAAATTTTTTTAAGTTCATAGTTAATACTTGACACTTAATACTTAATAGTTAAATTAAGTAAATAACTAGTATTAGTAAATAATTATTAATTTAGTTGGTCTAATTAATTATAAAATAATTATTGTAAAATTACTTCAACAAACATCAAATTTTTGGATTTTATACTTCAAACCTCCACTTTTTCGTAGCAATCAAATGAAGGAAGTACATGACATGAGTACGCAATGCATACGCAAAATACCGGTTCCAAGTTTTTTTTACTTCCAAGATTTTTTTACTTCGGCTCACGTCGTCGAACCAAATAAGCCTAATATCAAGGTTTAGTTTGATGTAAATGATAGAATTGATACAATAGATGTTACATCATTTTCATCTCCCGCTACCATAAAAAATATTACGGCCAAAATGATCACAGTACCAACGACAACATTTGTATCGTTTAAAATATTTTCAATGGTCCTCTCTAGCTCAAATCAATATCATAAACATAATTAAACAATAAATTTGCACTTATTGAAACATAAATGGCTACTATACATGTCAATTATATCATTTCAAACGGATTTCTAGATCTTACAACTTCATATACGTCAAACAAACAATAGATTTGCAACATTACTTGCAGCAATAAATTTCCATATGGGATTTTCCATTGTTCAACAAGGTTGAGAAAGAAAATACACCAAAATTACATGTTCAACAAGCTTGAGAAGGAATATACACAAAAATTACATGTTTCTGTTGAATCTACAGCAAGTTCCATGTATAAATTCCCTGATTTAGAGGCATCCACCAAAAATTAATGACCACATCAACAGGAAGCTAAAATTCCAGGGCTCTGCTGAAAGAGTTCTCCTTGTAAGCTTAAATAATTTGTAGCATTTTAAATACATCTTTTCCTAATCACCAACAATAATTAAAACTTAACAATCATCCTTCTATATCTTGTCACGTAGTTTGTGTTTTTGCATGTTGTACAACAATATCTCGGTGGAGCAAAAAATCTCGTGCGCGACACACTGCACCCTTCCAAAATCAAGGCAGTGACCATCTCAAAACCTTGCGGCCGGAGATTTCAAACTTCACTTTGAAGCAGCCTCTGTTGGCTACTACTTCCGGACCCCCACGCCTTCTCCTTCCACAACATATCCACCTCCTCGAAGCTCAGGCCCTTGGTCTCAGGGACAAATATTGCGACGAAGATGAACGCCAGTACTGATATCCCAGCAAGGATCAGGAACGCCATCGAAGTCCCCACCAGCCCCACGACCGACAGGAAAGTCTGCGCCACGATCAGGTTGGACACCCAGTTCACCATAGCTGACATTCCCCCGCAGATCCCCCGATAGGCCTCTGGGTAGATCTCGGAGTTCACTGCCCATGGTACTGGCCCCATGCCGGGCGAGAAGAACAAAATGTACAGAGCCAGGCCTAGGACCGCCAACCACCCGTAGTAGTTGGATCCACAGATTTTTTGGAGGGTGTTACAGATGCCGGAGTTCACTTGTGCGGATTGGAGGGAGAAAGCACCTGTGAGCATGAGAAGGGCGAGGAAGACGCCCGCTAAGCTGGTGAGCGCCAGACGACGCCGGCCACAACGATCGATGAGAATGATGCCCACTACGGTCCCTGCAGCGTTCATGGCCGCGACGATCATGGAGAGGAGGAGGGCGAGCTGGTTGGAAGAGAAGCCAGCCATTTGGACTATGGTGGGGCTGTAGTACATGACAGTGTTGATTCCAGTGAATTGCTGAAATGCCTGTGAAAAAGAAAATATTGGTTGTAACTCGTAATAATTATGCAGGCATTACATTTTATCAACATATATATATATATATATATATATATATATATATATATATATATATATGCAACTACTGAGGCAAATCCCAAAACATCCCCTCTGGTTTCTGTGCAATCAGTTCTCATTGGTCATGAAGTCTCTGGTCTTTACATTTTAGGTAATTGGAAACAGGATCTTTGTACAGCTAGGAAGCACGGACACTCCAAAAATGTATTCGTGTCGTGTTGGACATGTACAGGACACTCCACGGCACGTATCGGACAATCCACAGACATTCCAAAATGCACTAGGACACACCAAAATAGGTGCCGTGTCCGTGTCGCCATGTCATTACAGTGTCCCATACGTGTAACATAGTTGTACAGTGGTGTTTGGTATCAGACACAAGATCGAGAAGAGAGGTCATATTTGCCATCACATATCAGCAAAAGGGGATAACCAGATATTGGTATGCTTGAACATGGAGAAGTTATCATGTGATGCTGATAATTTGAGAAATAATCAGATCTGGGCAAAAGGGGTTAATCAGAACTAGCTTCGAAACAGAACCTTTAAAGGCTAGTGAGATTGCTAATTAAATTAAACAGGGTTCTCAAAGTACTTCAGAAAATGGTTCTATCTTTAAAGTTCAAACACGGGGAACAATAGCAATAGGATCCAAATGAAAATTTCCAACATGCTTAGTTATCAAGGTTTGACAACTCAATTTTGACTTAACACTAATGAATTTCCGATTTAGGCGACATTGGTTATTTTAACTTTTGCAATCAGAGTTTCAGGTTTGGACTTGATATTTGCAACTCAATTTAAAAGTCAAAAAGTTTTATTTTCTAATTGGTGAAAGAAAACGCAGTGTTGTGTATAATCTTAAGGTTCAGAAAATTGGTTTCGGTCAAGGCCCTACCGACAAATATCAGCTTCTACACCTTTTTTGTGTCCCTCTTTTTTTTGTGTGGTGGTGTAGGGCGTGTCGGTTGGTTTTGGATCCTCCAATTCTGATATAAAACGTATCTGCTTCGGTAGATACTTGAACACACTTGTATAACTGTATGGGACGAGTGTACTGCTTAAAACAAAATTTTATACTTTGATGATTAGACTACAAAAGATAGGACTTCATACGTTGCAGGTAAAATTGAGATCAAGCAACAAAAAAATACATAAGGTTATATGCAAAAATCATTGCCAAACAAACTATTTAACTAGTTGTATCATATAATTTCCTGCCCCAGCTAACTCTACTTGTGTAAAAGAAGATATTCTGGTCTGACAGAAAATTTATTTCCATGAACTTGATGATAAATATGAGTTCTGTTGAAGTCTAAGAAAATCAGGATGTTGTCAGTTTAGAAAATAATATAGGCCTTGTTCTTAAAGATCATAATTCCCTGCCCAGCTAGTTCTACTTATGTAAACGATATATGAAAGAATTAATTTCTTCAACTAGATGATAAATATGGAATTTTATAGAAGTATAAGAAGGTTAGGGTGTATTTCAGTTTAAAAATTATTTGGGCCTTTTCTAAAATATTCATTTATAACTATGTTGTGTGTGCATGTCACGGTAGACTTCTCCCAGTTCTGCTTTCAATAAGCCTCTACCTGGATATTCCAGTTCATCCGCCTTTATAATTAAGGCAATAGCGAGCGCGTACAAGGGGATGCAAACCTCGGTATATATGCACCCATTGCATCCTTATTGTCCTCCTCTTCATCCCATTTTTAACTTTGGTGCATAGTCTGTGTTCTCAGGGATTCGAAGTTTCGAACCCCTGACCCGGTTTGAAATCTTCCGAGTGTTGACCACTCGGGCAATTGCTCATATATTAAGGATCAATTGGACGATAAGTCGGGAATAACTTCACTACTCTCGTCGTGCACCTACTCCCTCTAACCTTATTGTCCATCCCTCTCCAAATCCCTAACTTGGGGAGAGGAAAGAGATGGCGGAAGTAGAAGCAATGTGTATGTAGTGCAGAATGCTAAAATAATTCATATTAGTATTAAGGCTAATTTGTATCTAAATACCATGAAATTTTACATTTATGCAACTTGCTACCCTTAATTTTCAAAATTGACAACTTTCTACCATGAACTTTCGAGTTTCCAAGATAATACCATGAAGTATTATTTCGTTACAAATTAATAGTAATATCATGAATTCTCTTATTTTGCAAGTTAATACCATGAAGTGACTACTTCACGGTATTAACTTGCAAAGTAAGCAATAGTTCATGGTAGTTGCTTGCAAAATAAGCGATAGTCCATGATATTACTTTACATACTCGAAAGTTCATGCTAGCAAGTTGCACAAATATGAAAGTTCATGGTATTTAGTAACAAATTAGCCTAGTATTAATAGTTGCTCTAAATTCCTACACTTTCCTAACAAGGATCTGGTGGACAATGTACAACTTCTCGAAACTGGACCACCACCTACTTCCTGTAACCTTATTGTCTAACCATCGTCCAGTCCCTAGCTTGGACAAGGGATTGAAATGGAAGTAAAAAGGAGCTGTGAGTAGCACAGGATCATATAGTACAGAATGCAAATAAAATTGTTCATCTTAGTCACCTCCCATCTTTATAACACATTTTCTCCCCCATTCCCGCTTTCATTCCTTCGGTTCTTTCCGGGACTTCCTTCTTTTTAATGATTAGTAATTTAGTATCCAGATGAGTATTTTTAGCTCTAAACTGAAATTTCTTTAGGTTTCGGGTTAGAATTGGATGTTTTCTGGGGTAACATTTAAGACAAACCGTCAGTGGCTTGAAAAGAGACCGACAGAGAGACTACAAGATAGAACTGTGACTAGCATCATTTGAACCAATGAGACTTGCATCACCCAGAAACACTCGAGGAGTTTTCGGCACTTACCTCAGCCATTTACCTGAAGACCAGCTCCAGCAAAAAATGCAAGCCTCATCTCCTTGGATCTAAAAACATCCAGGTAACTAATAGTACTTGTAGAATGAATATTCTCTGATGAAGCAACAGAAAGCAGATCAATCTCCTCCTCTAGACGTTCCGCAGAATCATAGATTTTTGAAAGTACAGCAACAGCTTTAGCTTTCTCGTTCTGCAAAATGTTGATTAACCATAAATAAAATAAGTTACACAAACATATCGAAACATGGAGAGAATTTCTGTCTGAAAAAATGAAAGTTGCTCACCCTCCTATAGAGCCAACGAGGTGATTCTGGCAAAAGCAGCATTAGCAAGAATTGAATAATGGCTGGTACAGCAGCTACTCCGAGCATCCAGCGCCAGGTCCCATCAACCTGTTACAGATTGACAAACTCTTTAGATAAAGAATCTGTAACAGCATACATTCTTGACATCACATTATTAACAAATTGTTGGGCCCATAGACACTAAAAGGTTTCATACAACTGTGAGCAGGTAGTCAATAATGTAAGTCACTTCGCAAGATTAAAGGTGAAGGTCAACTAGTTCGAGCTAACTAGGTTAAAATTTCAAGATCGCGGCTCATTCAGAAATTATGAAGCTTCAGATTTACTTCCCACCAGTAGCATAAGAAGGTCAAATGCAAATAAAACATGGCTAAACATTCAATACCAAAATGTTTGACCTAGTACTTAATCATATAAGAAATGTCTAAGGATTTATTGTACTGCATCATTAAAGGATTGAAATCTGCCCAAAGTTGTTCACCATTACGCTGACTTTGCACTCAGCTTATACTGCACTGGTCTAAGTCGGTATTAAAAAAATAAAGAAAGGCACGAGTGAAGACCATAGTTTGCAGTATCCGCCAATGTTGATACGGTTTGACATGTCCAGATCCGATACCGACCGATATCAATACTGACCGACACCAACACATGGGTCCCTTTTTCAGTCAATTGGGCAAAAAAAATTGAACAAAAAAGACCAATCAGGAAGGGTATAAAAGCATAATGGGTTGTAAAAGCATGTAAAATAAGAAAATGTATCTATCGCAGGTAAACCAATCGGCAAGGGTGACTACTATTTCATTTAATTCCAAAATTACTAAGAAACAACACAAAACATACTTAAAACGTCTAAATATATAAAATAAAAATCAAAAATTTTAATAATATATTAATAATTATTTGTTTTTCGATGCCAAAAAAATGTAATACTCCAATCCGAAACTGTCGATAATGTCTATACCGATACTCATAGGATGGGTCTGATACTGATTCCGATACCGATATTGCAAACCATGGTGTAGACTTGCTGATTGATCAACAAGTAGACCAACCACTAGAAATTTGTTTGAAGACTGGTAGATGATTCTCAACGAACATTATGAACTCATCATAAAAAAACATTGAACTTTCAATAATGCTTGCTTAACACGACCACATGGACACATTGGGTTAATCAGTCGGATACAAAAGTGCTGAGAAGCCAAATCTAGTCAGGAATCTGGCCATTCAAATTGACCAGCAGATCACATGGCAGAGACAGGCCCCAAAAGCATGACCACACTATAAATCTGTAACCAAAGCATTTGCCTATCAGGGATTAACCTTAAGTAACAAAATCAAATTTCTTTTACCAATTTAAAATACAAAGTGCTATAAATTATTACATTTGGCGAAAAGAACACACACACACACACACACACACACACACACACACATATATATATATATATATATTTTTTTTGGAAAAAGGGTAAATTTTATTCCATCATCTCAATAAGGTTACAACATAAGATACAATCCCAACTCAGAGGGACATAACTAGTACATCCGACTCAATATTATGGAGTATGCCCACCACTGGGGTGGATAGTCCCTCATAAATGCGCCGGTTCCTCTCCCGCCAGACATGCCAAACTGATGCAGCAAGTCTCAATCTAGCACGCCTAGCCCAGCTCTGCTCCATGCCCCTGCGATCACCAATCCACTTAAGGATTTCTCTGAAGTCCCGCTCCCTGCCAACCCCTCCCAAGTGTCTCCGGCTCTGCTCGGCCCATATGTTCCACGCCGTATGGCACTGGAAGAACAGGTGCCCAATAGATTCAGGTTCTGTCTCACACAAAACACACTTAGGATCAGGGACAGAAACCCCGAACCGAAGCAATCTGTCCCGAGTAAGCAACCGACCCAACACCAGTTTGTATGCAGACAGTTGCATCTTCCTGGCGAGCCCCTTCCCCCAGACAAAGTCATACTCCTCAATATCATCGAAGTGGGGGCGGACAAGGTCGTAGCAGCTGCTAAATCGGAACTCCCCAGCACCCTCCGAGCGGCCGGGCGGGGCCCACATCCATATATCAGATAGTGCCGTAGGAGTGATCTGCACCTGTCTGATCTCCTCAACTACCGTAGCAGTGAACCGGTACTCCTCAGGCCTCCATACCCCTCCACGGATGATGTGCCGACACGTCAGTCCTCTGTATGCCACGCCGTCCCTCTGGGGGCCCAGAATCTCCAGGAGAGACTGACCTGAGATCCACGGATCGAGCCAAAGATCCGTCCCCTTCCCTCCCTTATCCTCCTCCGCAAAGCCGTCCTAAGAACAGGACGGGTCCTCAGGATATGCTTGAAAGACACAGAGAAGTTGTTGTCAATTTCACATACCCAGAAGTTTCTGCCCCGGAGATACCGACTCGTCATCCAGGTCGACCATAGAGAATCACCCTGAAGGAATCTCCATGCCAGCTTGATCCCCGCCGCCTCCCTGACAGAAACAAGAGATCGCAGACCCACACCTCCCTCTCTCCTAGGCCGACAGAGCTGCTCCCAGGAGATGGCATGTATCCCTCCATGCCAAATGAACTTGGCACAGATGCCCTCAATCTTTCTGATAGTAGCCAGAGGGACCATAATCGATTGGAGCCAGAACAGAGCAATAGCAGAAATGACTGAGCGGACCAGCTCAATACGCCCTCCAAACGATAGGCCAGCCGCCTGCCAGCCCTCAACCCTCCTCTGTGCAAAATCCACCAGGCTCTGACAGTCACGATCCTTCGCGTAGTTGACGGAAAGGGGCACCCCCAGATATTTCACCGGAAGGTCCCCCATTTCCACCCCAAGCTCCATAGCCCGCTCCTCCTTCAAAGTGCAAGAGTTGCTGAAGTATACTTTACTCTTGTCCCTGTTCAGCCGAAGGCCCGATAGCTGCCCGAACTCCTCCATCACTGCCGCAAGCTCCCTCATCCCCCGCATGGAAGGCCTCAACAGGACCAAAAGGTCATCTGCATAAATGAGATGAGAGACCACCGGAGAGACCCTGCTGTATATCGGTACAATCCTCTCCCGATGTACCGCGATGTCCATCAGACATGTGAAATACTCCATCACAAGGGTGAATAGGTAGGGGGACAGCGGGTCCCCCTGCCTAAGCCCCCTGCTGCTGCTGAAGAACCCGTAGGGGATACCCTGGATGAGGACCGAGAATGTAGGAGAAGTGATGCACTCTCTGACTCTATCCACCCAAGTCTCGGAGAAGCCCATCGCACCCATCAAATGACAGAGGAAGTCCCTGTTGACGGTGTCGTAGGCTTTCCTCAGATCGAGCTTCACACACGCCTTCATCCCTCCTGGCTTGTGGAACTCCCGAATCAGCTCATGAGCCAGCAGGCTATGCTCCGCAATAGACCGCCCCTTAATGAAGGCCGCCTGATTCCGAGACACCAGACCCTGCATAGCTTCCTCCATCCTCCTGCACATGAGATGAGTAATTATTTTATACAAATAATTACAGCAAGCAATCGGTCGAAAGTCAGCAAGAGATGTTGCCCCCTCTTTCTTGGGCACAAGCGTCAGGAAGGTGTGGTTCAGCTCCTTCAGGAGCTTGCCCGTATCAAAGAACTCCTGAACAGCCGCAAGGACCGGGGCCTTAAGGGAATTCCAATGGCGTTTGTAGAAACCACTGGAGAACCCATCCGGCCCAGGAGCCTTGGAAGCATCAGCCTGCATCACAATCGTCTCCACCTCCGCCATCCGGATAGGGGCCATAAGAAGACTGTTGCCGTACTCCGTAATCAACGTCTTCGTAATCAGCTGTGGGAAAACCGATGGATAATCCGTCTGATGATAAAGCTCAGAGTAGAACTGGACAGCCTCCTCCTGAATAGCAACCTGGTCAGTCACAAGACGCCCGTCTCTGCCAATCAGTCGCTGGATACGGTTCCGGTGCTGTCGCGCCCGGATGACATCGTAGAAGAATTTGGTGCAACGATCCCCATCCTTGAGCCAGGAGCATTTGGCCCGTTGGGCCGCACTAATCTCCTGCTGAAGCCTCAAGGTGTTGACCTCTGCAGCCAGACTCTTCTCTCTAGTCGCCAGCTCCCCACTCAACATGTCGCCCTGGAGCTCTGCCTGCAGGTCACGCAGCTCCGCCTCCTTCTCCTGCAGGAAAGTCCGGGGGAGTGCCCTCACCCAGTCCCGGATGGCGCGTTTAGCGCTCTTCAGCCTGTGAACCATGCAAAACTGGGCAGTGCCGTCCACCTCCTGGCCAAGCCCTCCCGCCACAGTCTCCTCATAACCAGCTGATAGGAACCAGCTGTTGTCATACCGGAACGGACGGGCTCGCCATCTGTGACTCTCCACGAAGCGCACCCGAATCGGCGAGTGGTCACTGGTCCCCGCAGGGAGCCCCTCAGCCACAGAAGAAGGGAATAGGCGGAACCAGTCACTGTTCCCCAAGGCCCGATCCAGCTGGCATGCCACCCTGCTCACCTCTGCCTTGTTGTGCCAGGTCCATATGTGTCCTATCCTCTCCAGGTCCCTGAGCCCGGACTGGAGGAGACAAGACTGAAAATCAGAAAGTATCTGGTCCGGCACCGGCCTCCCCCCCAGCTTCTCTCCCCGGTATAGCGTAGCATTGAAGTCTCCCATAATAAGAAGGGGGAGATGCCGATGCCTCGCTAGTGAGCTCAACCTGATGATGTCCTGCCACAAGGTCTCCCGACGCCTCCTGTCATTGTGCCCGTAGACGGCACCCAGTAAGAAGTGGAATCCCCCCTTGTTGGTGAAGGAGATAGCCACCAGCTGGTCAGACATGAAAACCTCCTCACCATCCCAACTAGCTCCATTCCATCTAACCCAGATCCTCGCCATATCACAGAGACTAAGGTTGTGAAGCTGGACCCAATCCGTAGGGGTTCTACGGGTCAGAGTTTTCACCCCCCTGATCTTAGTCTCAAGTAATATCGAGATTTCACACTGTTCCTTCCTCAGCACCTCACTAATCTCCTTCCATCTCCCCAGAGAACACCCCCCCCCCGGACATTCCAGGCAAGGGCCGACATCTAAATCACTGGTGGGGTCCCCTGAACATCCTCTGGAGGGGCACCCGGGGAGAGTGCAACCTCCATATCACTGGTATCCTCATCTCTATCCCCCTGTAGAAGGAGGGGGGCCGTGGCCCCGTGTGGGTCCCCCTGCGGGGGAGGCTGTGCTAGTAATGCTACCCATTTCGGGTTGACCTGCCACACTCTCTCTGTCCCGCCTTGTCCGCTGTCCTCACCATGTGCCTCCGTAGCCTGGCGCTTCCGACTGTACACCTGAATAGCAAGCGCTTCTTTCTCTCCCTGTCGCCCGTCCTCCTGGCCCATACTCCTGGTGGTCATGGTCCTCGTCCCCACATACTCAACCAACGCTCCAGCAAGATCCTCCGTCGGGGGCCCCTCACCCTCCCCCGAGATGAGGGGAGAGTCTGCCTCCATATCATCCTCCATCGCGCCCACCTGGTCCCCAACGGGGGAGTCGTCTGCACCACCTGCCACCCGCACAGCCTCCTCCGGCACCACCTCAGAAGCTCCCCCACGTCTACACGCGCTCGGGAGATGCCCGAAGCAGGCACATGCCGGACATCTGGGGGGTACCCACTCATACTCCACCCTCTGCCAGGCGAACTGGCCAGCAGGTGTCCTGTACTTCAGCTGCTCGGGGAGGTCCAACCTGGCGTCAATCTCCACAAAAACCCGAGCATACAGCAGTCTAGACCTGAAGGTGGTGGCCTCATCCGCCTTAATCGGCTTGCCAATGAGGCTAGCAAGTCTCATAAGCAGTGGAACACTCCAGAAGCGTACCGGGAACTCAGGGAAACGAACCCACACTGGCACAGCATTGAGCACCTCCTTCTCACACCTCAAGTCGGGAGTCCATTGCTTCAGAATGATGAGGCGACCGTCAAATGTCCATGGCCCTCCCTGGAGAATCCGAGTCACATCTTCTGCCAACCCAAATTTAACGAAATAGAAGCCGTTCTCCTTGGAGAAGAACTCCATGCTCCCCTTCGGCCGCCAGACTCTGTCCGCATATCCTCTGATCTGCCCGTAGAAGGGCTTGCTCCCCAACACGTATAGCACTAACGTGTTCTCCCAGAATGTCGTCACCTTCGCCACTTCTTCGGCCGGAAAGTCGGCGCAGAGCTCGCCCCCAATCTCCATAGGAGCAACGTACTCCATCGATGCCGGCGTCTTGGCGACCCCCACCTTGCATGCATCTGCCCAGGATACAGGCCGCGGGCCCGAACTCCGTGGTGGGGACGTCGGGGGTGGCCTGGCACTCGTGCTCGCAGCAGTAACTCTCCCTCCGATAACTGGGACAGCCGTCCCAGTCGCCCCTTTCGCACGAGGCCGCCAAGCAATCCTGGCTTGTCCCTCCCGAACCCCCGAGTGTGCCTGTCCCCCCGATGTACCCGCTCTCCTGGCTATCCCCGCCCTCCTGTCCGATCCCTGCGTATATGTTGTGCCCCTCCTAGCCTCAGGGAACTGTGGTCGTTGCCCTCCTCCGCGTCGGATCCTCCGATTCTGGACCGTGGTCCATGCCCCCTCCTCATCCTCCAATCCCGACGATGTTCTTTGGGCGGCGAACACCATCGGGGACCCCCCGGATGTCGCCGTCGTCGAATTCCCAGCAGAAACCTTGCCCGGAAGGGGATTTCCCGTCCGCAGCCCGCCCCGGCCAGCCCCCCCCGCCTGGGAGGGGTCGCCGGCAGCCGCCCGCCCCCCGGGGGGGTCGCCGGGCCTCCCCGGGTCGTCGGCTGCCCTCCCGCGCCCCCGCTGCTGCGTGCAGCAGCAGCCACACCGTTCGCCGGCGGCCCGCCGCCGCCGTCCGCCCCTGGCCGGTCGCCACCGGCCGCCCCCGCCCCCCCCTTGCCTTTCCCCCGGTCCGGGGGGCGGTTGGCGGCCTCCACGACGTCGAGGGTTGATGCCCTAGCAGAGCTCGGGATCCCATGCGCCGCCGCTGCCATTTTTATATATATATATATATATATATATATAGAGAGAGAGAGAGAGAGAGAGAGAGACTTCCCAGCTGGGTGGCTGGAGATCCTAATTCCTAGGATCGAGTCCACGGGGAAGCAAAATATTATGTGTGTGTGTGTGATTTTAAATGCATAAAATACTACACAAAATAAAAAAGAATGATTACCATTAATAGAACAATACTGAAATCACAAAGCACAAAAATAGATGGAGGCAATAAATGGATGTAACCTCAGTGAAAGCAAGATTAACAAGGAACGAGAGGAACTGTCCACCAGTGATCATGAGCACATTTGTGCTCACTAGTGCTCCCCGGATCTCCGAAGGAGATGCTTCAGCAATATACATAGGAGCAGTAACAGAAGCCATTCCAACACCCAGCCCAACAGAAAGCCTCCCAAATATAAGAACATAAGGATTAGGTGCAGCAGACATAACGAGCGAACCAATTATGAAGATCACATCAGCAAGAAGGGTAGCTTTCTTGCGACCATAGGCATCATTTATCCAACCACCTCCTGCAGCTCCGATAATGGCTGCTAGGATTGCCGTGCTTACAATGGTTTCCTACAAAATTGATGTATACCATCACTTACATAAGACGAAATTCCATGCCGAAAAAATGTAAACTTGTTGGATAAGTTATTGGATGGGTATTTCGTTCCAAATAGAAGGGTGAGAGAAAACATGAAACCCAAATGAACTGACAATATAATGGAGAAAGGCGTGAAGCTGACTATACCTGTAAGAAACTGCTCTCTTTAACCAATGGGAAATCATCTTTGATGTACAAAAGCGCCCCGGAAATGACCCCTGTGCATCAATGTTCTACCACCATAAGTGATATCCCGACATTTATTATTGCAAAGAAATTATATGGAATTAATACAAAAATGGTAATTTGTAAGTCATGGAGAAACATGTGTCCAAGCATGCGTCTTGGGACAATATCAAATTTGGAGAATGGCACTCCCATGTTGGTGTCATATGGTACTCGTGTCAGTGTCAGACACGACATGGACACACCAAACTACACAAGGAAACGACAAAATTTTGTGTCGTGTTCGTGAAACAAGGTCTGTATTATGCTGCATCGCACACCCATATCTGTGCAAAATCACATATGTAATGTAACAACTCTTTACACAGTTAACCAAATATATAGAAACAGACAAAACCAGCATTCATAAAAGTAGGAATTTGTAAATGAACTCAAACAACATAAATTCCGATCAGGCACCATGCCTATTAAATTAATGTTCTGTGACCCAAATCTACTTAAAATTACTATCTGCCTTCCTCTCATAAACTTCCCTAACAATAGATCAGACAGATAAAAGAAAAGAACTTAAAAGTAGAGGTCCGAAAGGGATAAGAACTAATGATTTAAAACACTGACACTAGCTAACACTCCAAGCAATGTTGAACTGCATCAAATTGCAAACTTGGCATCCAACCATGTTCCAAAATGTAAACAAAACTAAAATCTATTAGATGTTTCAACTTTTTAAAGTACATTAATCAAATATAAACACATAATAGCATTTGTGCACCACAAGTAGGTGGGCCTCAAGATTATCAACAACCTTGTCAATAAGATTCTTCTTGACACGATCTTCACCACCATATTGCCGCTAAACTGGCAGAGTTTCTTGAGCCTGCTAGGAGGAAGGTGTAATGCCCCGCACCGAGCGGAGGCATTATGTTGGTTGTTGGCTTGAATAACCTGGCTGGAATTGAACTTGTGCTGAAAATTTCAGGATTTGAGTGATGATGCAAACTTGCTTAATTTAGTTTGGATTAGATGAGTTGTTAAGCAAGGCTCACTGGTATGATTATACAATTAAGAAGATCTTGCATCATATCAAATCGTATCCTTAAGGAATCATTCGTTATCTGTATGATCGAGAAGGAGAGGCAATTCGTAAAAAGTGAGTGCGTTGGTCGTTTCCATCATCTTCACGACCTAATAAAGAACTCCTTTTGTTTCCTTTGTAATGTATTCGATAATGCCTTAATTAAATATAAGATAAAAGAACTTACTTGTATTGTTCTTATTAGTTGAAACATTTGGATTGTAAACTGTTGTGCACTTATGCACAAGGACGAGACATTATGCCCTCAAATGGATGTTGAGTGATGATGTACTTGGAGCTTTCACGAGAAAGCGTTATGGAAATGGTTCGATACCATTGAATCGCGAGTAATGATTTGGGACCGATTGGTCGCCAATTGTGACAATCCTGAACTGGAAATATAAGTAATGAGCAGCTCGAGAAATGAGAAGTATTATGGAGATGGCATTGCATTTATTTATTTATTTTCCAGATTTTCATTACCATGCATATTAAGTTTTGCATTTGCATCGTCATGGACAACTTATGCACAAGGTTTGGTTCCTCGAACAGTACCTGGGACACTGGAACTGTATCGGCCTAGGAGGAAATGATGAAAGTGCATTTTTTCATCAGGAGAATAGGCACATGTACTTTTTTTTAGAGAAAATAATGGTCCGGGTGAATGACTTTGTGAGAGAAGAAGGGCACGGGTACTAGAGTCCTCCAGTAAGGCTGGCTACCTGTACTAGGGACGCCATAATACCACAAAAAGTTCAAAATGGTGCATCACGAGTGACCGTCATTTAGTTGGGATACATACTAATAACAATTGTTTTGCAGACCTAACCAATTTATGCTTGTATGTATATGATTTCTAATATTATCTTGCAAAGACAGATAAAGAGGAAAACCCAAATATCGTATTCTAATCCTGTTTTACAGGAAAGAAATGTTTGTTGATGGGTAAATAAATAATGTTTAGTGATAATCGTCGATTATGTTTATACTTATATGAATTGTTAACTGAACCTAGAAAGATACAACAAGACCACTTAATTAATTAGTAAACTTCACATGATTACTGTGTTGATTTATATGAGTCGGGTTGATACCGTTCACCAGTACATTCCCCAATGTGTTGACCCCCTACTCCATAGGTGCGGGGAGTCGCATAGACATTCTAAGGCGAACGGAGCTCACTTGATAACCTGAAGCTTTTCTCTAGAAAATGTTCTTTTGTAATAAATGACATAATGTATGGAACATTATACATTGTATTAGTCTCGAGTTGTAAGCCAAGCTGGCATATTTCAGTTGGCCATCAACGTTAACAAGGGTCAAACATGCCTAAGATAGACTAGGAGTGTCATGCATGCAAAGTTTGATAAGCCCATGTGGCTAGCTCCGTCGTATAAGCGAGTTAATAGCTAAATTGGCTAGCTCCACTATACGGGCGAGCTAAATCACCAAACAGGCTAGCCTCGTCGTACAGGGCTACCTTCACTGTACAAGCAGCGGTTTCAGTTATCCCACGAGGGGGATCTAAGGGGACGTTCTTACTTTTTTAGACCAACAAGCCCTCGTGAGTTGTTACTGACATTTAATGAGTCATTAACACTCATAAATTCGGGCAACCTATCTCAACCTCGTCGTATAGGCTATTACAACGCTCCCAATGGAGATTATACTCCTAATAGCTTTATAAATAGCCCCCCAAGGGGCTGAATAGAGGTCGGTTAGCCCTCTTTCTCTCAAGAGGCTAGTTGAAGAAAGGAGCACATTGTCGGTCTTGTCTTTGCAGAAAAGAGAGTCTACTGAGACCTTCTTGGTCATATTAGCTTTTTGGCTTCCATTAGCTCTACGATGACACACACAATATTTTTCGTCCCACTGGGACGGATCTGTATAACCCTCATATGGCTAGAAGCTTCCGAAACTCTCCAGAATGTGGTGGAGTCGTCTTGAAGTCTTCATAGTCTTCTAAAAGTTCTACAATCTTCTTTGTAAATATCTAGGATCTAGAATATTACCTAAAATATTACCTAGAATATTCTTATTCCAGAAGTTTCATATAAGACCCTTGAGGTCCTATAAATAATTGGGAGACTCATTTGTTTTAATGCCACTTGACACGGACCTAGTGTTCATCCGAGGATATTCCGCCATACCCGCACCACTCACAAATTTGTTGCGGAAAGATCATGCATAGAGTTGGAGTTCCAAATGTGAGAAGGCATTTGATGCACTAAAGAGGTCCGTGACGGAGGAACTAGTTTTATCACCGTCAAATTACTCAAGTCATTCGAGGTGTGTATTGACGCATCCGACTTCGCCATCGGTGGGGTGTTGGTGCAAGAAGGGCACCCCATCGTGTTCGAGAGCCGCAAGTTGAATGACACATAGCGGCGCTACACGATGCAAAAGGAGATGACCGCGGTAGTGCATTGCTTGCGGACGTGACGTCACTATCTCCTTGGCACCAAGTTTGTAGTGATGACGGACAATGTTGCTATGAGCTACTTCCAGAGACAAAAGATGTCCCCCAAGCGAATAAGGTGGCAAGACATTTTGGCCAAGTTCGACATAGTAGCCGAGCAAGGAGAACCATGTGGCTGATGTACTCGACAGGAAAGCCGAGCTAGCAATAGTGTGCTTGCTCAAGGGGGACATACTTGAGCATGTCAAGATAGGTATAGCCAAGGACCCTTTGACACAGGCTTTAGTAAAGCTCGCTCGTGAAGGCAAAACGTGAAGGTTTTGGCTAAGAAACGAGCTTCTCTATACGAAGGACGACAAGGTGGTCATGCCCAAGTGGGCTGGATTACGCAGACAGCTACTCAAAAGAATACTACGACACCAAGCGGGCTGGACATCCGGTCAAAAGAGGACACTGGCGTTATTGGAGGGCCCTTACTATTGGCCTCGCATGTGCGAAGACGTGGAGGACTAAGTACGCACTTATCGTGTGTGCCAACAAGACAAGGTGGATCATCAGCGACCTGGGCGCCTACTTGAGCCTCTCCCCATGTCGAGTCGACCATGGAAGAGCATTTTGAAGGACTTCATCTCTACCTTGCCTAAGGTGGGGACGCTTGGATCTATTCTCGTGGTGGTAGACCGATTCTCCAAGTATGATACCTTCATAACTACACCGACAAAATGTACTACAAAGGCGGCAATGCACTAGTTCATTTTCCATGTGGTGAAGTTTTGGAACATCCCGAAAAGCATTATCAGCAACCGAGACCTCCGCTTTACGAAAAAGTTCTACACGAAAGTGTTCAAGATCCTTGGGTCAGATCTGCACTTCTCGACTAGTGTTCACCCACAGACAGACGAACAAATGGAGCGGATCAATTCTCTACTCGATGAGTATTTGCAACACTTCATGAGTGCCAACCAGTGGAATTGGGTGCATCACTTGGACATTGCCTAATTCTGCTACAATCTCCAAAGGAGTCGGTTGTTCCACAGCAGCATGTTCGAGTTAGTAATGGGTCGACAGCCACTTGCCCTACACACGCCGAGTACAGGGACATCGGACAAAAGCTCCGGGCTCACCAGTTTGTTTCGGACTTCAAGGAGAACGCGAATATTGCTAAGATATTTATGGAGAAATCGCATGCAAGATGACGAAATTGATCGACGCTAAACTAAGGCCTGTCGAGTACAAGAAAGAGGACTTGGTGATGATCAAGCTTCCGCCGCAACAGTTCAAGGTGTTCTGCAAAGTGCACAAGTGATTGATCGCAAATATGAAGGTCCCTTCTCAGTCCTTAAGAATGTGGGCAAAGTTGCCTACAAGCTGGAACTCCCCGCCAAGCTAAAGATTCATCATGTCTTCGATGCGAGTTGCCACAAGCTCTATCACGCAGACTTGAAGGACCCTCAATGAGGAGTTTCGAAGCGACCCACGGTGATCATGACCACGTCGTTCGACAAAGAAGTGGAAGTCGTACTTGACTGGAGAACCATTCGCTGATGAGACATTTCTCTATATGTAGAGTACCTCATCAAGTAGAAGGAAACGTCGCATGGCAAGTCTAGCTGGAAACGTACTGACACGTTGCATTAGTTTGAGGACAAGATTCTGGAATTTCTTAACGAAAGTGTTTGACGAGGATGTCAACACAATAGGTGGGCAAGAATGTCATGCATAATATTTTTTGTCCCACCGAAACGGATCTGTATAACTCTCATCTGGTAGGGGTTTAGCTGAAAGCTTTCGAAATTCTCCATAATGTGGTGTAGTCTTCTTGAAGTCTCCATATCCTTTTAGAAGTTCTAGAATCTTCTCTTTAAATATGTAGGACCTAAAATATTATCTAGAATATTCTTATTCCAGAAATTTCATGTAAGATCCTAGAGGCTCTATAAATTAGTGGGAGGTCCATATGCTCCTCACCACCCAAGTAATTGTAAACTCTCTATAGTATAGTGAAATTTTTATATTTCAATCTCTCTTTTACTCAACATTTTTTCATTCTCGCCTTAACGATCTAGCTAAGCGTTTGGAAAAGGCTTGCACGGGCCTTCGAGGAGGAAGCTTGTGCGCCGCACAGGTCGAAATGTAGGGGGAAATACCAAGTTCGTGACAACGAGCTCCTCAATACATAGACCCTTGGGCAGGGGCGGATCCAGGCTTTGCCTAGGGTGGATTCCAGCCCACCCCATCCAATTTATTTCTTCATTTTTTTCATAGTTGTTTTTTTTTCTTTTTTATTCCTTTAGGAGTTAGCCTGTACACCTAGCCCACCCTAATCCACCATCCTAGTTTATATTTCTGGATCCGCCCCTGCCCTTGGGCTTTATCAGATAGGATCGGTCCCGAGCAACTCCAATCCTCCCACAGCTGCTTAGCCAAAGTGGGTCTTCTTCCTCTAGATGATGAGACCCTTCCTCATTAGCTCTCGGGAACTTCTTGCTTCCTATTAACCCTTGGGCTTCTTCGGAGGAGATTGGTCCCAAGTGTCCAAGCACGAGGCAACAACACCCAAAGGTCCCTCCAAGGCTTCTTGGCCAGATCAAAGCTACCACGCTAGAAGGCATAGGAAGGTTGGACCGTCAACGAAGCAAAGCGGTCGCACGCGCGACCGGTCCTCCGCCAGCACATCTCCCCAAAAAATAACTTTGTAGGGGGATCGCATATAAAGACCTACGAGGCACCGTCACTAGATCGATCTTCCTCTACGCGTCTTCCTCCTCAAGTAACCATTCCTATGCTCACTCACATGGATTGGTCTGGTGACGTTGCTTAATTGGAAGTCTACTAGTGAGGATCTACATAGAAGATGAAGAAAAGAAAGAAAGGACACGCATATATATATATAGAGAGAGAGTAGTACCGGTGTCGTATCCGAAGAGGAGGCCGCCGATGCCGGCGGTGGAGGCGAGGGCGAGGACGTATCCGTTGCTGAAGTAGGACTGGCTGCTGCTCCTCTTCCGAGGCCGCAGCTCCACCGAGCTCCCCTCACCAGCCACCATCGTCATCGTCATCGTCAAGGAGAGAGAGAGAGAGAGAGAGAGAGAGTGTGGTACAAGTCTCCGACTCGACCGGTGTGGTTACTTATGAAGAGGAAGAACAAGAGAGTGGGGCCCACATGCTGTCCCCAAAATGGATGGAGGATGCGGTAGCATATCTTGTATCCAAAATGGATGTCCAATCGTACTCTTCTTCTACCATTGTTATATTTTTATTTAAATAATTAAATAATTATAAATACAAAAAATTACATGTATAGAAAAAACATAGATGGGACACCTATTATAGAGACTGTGTATCTGCTCTAAGGGGCTGTTTGGATAGATGTAACTCTTTGAAAGTGTAAAAGTGGCACTTGCAGCAAGTTGAGTTTCAGTGGACTTGCAGCAAGTGGCACTTTCTAAAATGTGTTTGGATGAAGTACTTTTTGTCTGGTGAAAGTGGAAAAAAAATTGGTTTGGTGTTTGGATAGTTATGTAAGTAGAAAGTGAAAGTTTTTTTTGGAGATGTGGTAAATCTAAGTATGGTTACCCCCAAATTTTTTGTATGGATTAAAATTTTATGACTTAGATAAATTTTTTTTTTGTATGGATTAAAAATTTATGACTTTGATAAATTTAAGGTAAAGTAAATTATTTATGATAATAATTATCATAATTAAACAAGATTTAATTGTAATTATCTATTAATATTAAACACCCTCCCCCCCCCTCTCTCTCTCCCCCTCTCCTCTCGGGACTCTTCTACTGACTTCTTCTTCTTTCTTCATCTCTCTCTCTCTCTCTCTCTCTGCCCCATCCTCTTCTTCTCTCTTCTCTTCCCCAATGCCACCGCCTCCTCCACCACCATCTCCTCTCTCCACCGCCTCCTCCACGCCCGGCACCGCCTCCTCCACCACCATCTCCTCTCTCCACCGCCTCCTCCACGCCCGGCACCGCCTCCTCCACCACCATCTCCTCTCTCCACCGCCTCCTCCACGCCCAGCACCGTCCCTCCACCGCCTCCTCCACGCCCGGCACCGCCTCCTCCACCACCATCTCCTCTCTCCACCGCCTCCTCCACGCCCAGCACCGTCCCTCTACCGCCTCCTCCACGCCCGGCACCGCCTCCTCCACCACCATCTCCTCTCTCCACCGCCTCCTCCACGCCCAGCACCGCCCCTCCACCGCCCCTCCACCACCTCCTCCACCACCACCGCCTCCACGAGCCACCACCTCCTCTTTCCACTGCCTCCTCTCTCTCTCTCTCTCTCGTAAAGGCTGCTGCTGTTGTGGGGTGGGGTGGGGGTGTGTGTGGGGGGGGGGGGGGGGGGGGGTCATCACCAACACCACACCACTTTCACTCCACCTCCGCCCATTTTCTGCCGGGAGTGAAAACACACAAAAATGGGGGGACAGCAAGTGAGAGCTGTCAGAAAAAATGACACTTCCCGTGCACTTGCTGGGTCATCCAAACACATGAACTCACTGAAATTGTAGCAAGTTGCCGCGGGGACTGCCACTTGCAGTGCAGTCCCCGACTTCCAAACAGCCCCTAAAAGAAAAGGAAGTAAACGAATAAAAGCAATGAAGAGTTCATTCTTGTTCACATACCAAAGTCTACGTACCAAAGTCTGTGTTATCTTCATGAGTAATGCTACAGTTACAACCAAATGCTTACAATTCTCTTACAACCTTCACTCATTAGCCCATATGTCAGCACATGGGTGAATAGTTGCAAAAGGGTTGTAAGAATTTGGTAGTAGACTTAGCATTATTGTATCTTCATCGTTTCACTCGTCAATCTAAAATTATTAATTTTTTTATTTAATTTCTTTTACTTTATAATAATAAATAATAATAGTTTTATATTGACATGTGACAAATTTTAAATTGAATACTAACATTAGACAAGTTTTGGTGGTGAATAAAAATGGACTCTAAGAATAATTTGGCTAATTAGCATTTTAATTCTGAATTTTATATGCGCTTAAAGTTTAAGTATGTTCAATTGAAATTTTTGGATTCTAGATTTTTATTGTTATTGTTGGATTTTTTTTTTATTACATCCTCTTGACTCTTGAGTCTATATAGAAAGTTTTACTGTCAGGAGGGTATAATAAAAAAAATAAAAAAAATTAGGGTACATTTTTTAAAAAATATATCAAGACTTAAATTTAAGCTGATATAAAATTATAGATTTTAGAAAGGAGGGCAATCGGTTGTTGTAGAAATTTGTATATCTTTTTTATAAAAATATAGATCACGTTAATTATTTAAAAAAAAATAATATTCACGTGGTACCTATGTTTGATGTACATATTTTGCAACAATAGGTTTGCTCAAAGGTTTTCGTTCTCTCTAGAAGCTTGGTGTGCTGTAATAAGCGAGCCGCGCACGTGGGACGAGCAGTCGACGTAATCCCACGTGTCGAAGGATGGGGACGGGAGAAACGCTTGGCTGCTAGTAGTCCACGTGGAGAAGTGTGTAGCAACGTGGAACCGAATTGTTGATAAGTCATCTAAAAAAAGAGAGTTGTTGATAAGCGCTTTGAAACCCATCAACAATGACGACCGCGATTGGTCTCTGTGGGCCGCTCCGGTTAGAAAGCAAAAGCCCATCCACAATGGTGACAGCGATTGGTCGCTGTGGGCCCCCGGTTAGAAAACAAAAGCCCATCAACAATGGCGACTGAAATTGGTCTCTGTGGGCCCGTTAGAAAAAAAAAATCCATTAGGTGCTTACACGTTGGGGGGGAAAAAACGTGTTTCTGATTTTTTTTTTTTTTTTTAAGATGCCAAGTGCACCTTTTAGTACTAACAAAATATATTTTGACCTATTGTTTTTCCACGTACTATTCCCAAACGATCTTCATTCCTTTTGTAACAATCTCATCACTCCCTCAATCTAGTGGACCCATGCCTAGGAAGAATGATGTACTACTCTCAATAATATATGGAAGAAAAAAAAAGTTAGAATTTTTTTTATTATTTGATTGACAATTGCTGAAAGCTATCAACTGACTTTATACATTTGAGATTGATTGTTAACAAAAAAGAACGTGATGGTCATCTGTAATCGTTCGTGAAGATTTTAGATCCATCGACTATTTATAAAATATAGAGCAAAATTGGGAGGGTTCACCTAACATTTTTATTTTCCTTCATCCAATTAATAATAATGTCCATGTCCTTATTAAGAGTATTAGAGGTAATTTTAACTGCATGTAAGTCACATGGAGACGATTTTATAAACCGCCTTTAAAGGTGTACCAATTTTTTATTGTTTGACCGACAATTGGTGAATGCTACCAACTGACATTATACATTTGAGATTTATTGTTAGCGAAAAACGTGATGGTCATTCGTAATCGTTTGTGAAGTTTTGGAATCCATCGACGATTTATGAAATATAAATCGAAATTGGAAGTGCTCGCCTAACATTTTTATTTTTCTTCATCCAAAATAATTAATAATGTAGTCCACGTACTTATTAAGAGTATTAGAGAGAAATTAAAAGGCATGTAAGTCACATGAGGACGATTTCATAAACCGCCTTTAAAAGTGTACCGCCTTCAGGATCATAGAGGCATTAAGTGACACTACAATACAAAAGAAGTGGTTCAAAATCACCTTGAAGTCCAACTAGAGGTAGTTTGTTGCACTTGGGGACTGTTTGGATAATCGAAGTAGGAAGGAAGTGAGAAAGTGCATATGCAAAGTGGAAAAGTATTTTGCATGCGCATCTGACTTTCATGATAGTTCTTTTATGAAAATCTAACTTTTAATATTTTTATTGATATATTTTGTACGAGGAAGTAGCAAAATCCACACTTCCGTCGTTTGGATGTCATCCTGCACTCCTTTTAATCATTTACTAATAGTTGGCTAAGTAAATTGATAATTATTTGCTAATACTAAAGACTTTACAAATACTAATTATTCAATGATATCCTTAGTGACACTCCTAAAATGTTACCCTGCTCTCCTTTTTAATTTTCTACCATTCAAATTTTAAATTTGTCCATGCATTGACATTATTGGCACTCCTAAAATGTCATCCTATACTTATTCCTCCATGCATGCACAAATTAAGGTCAAATTTTATGTAGGTGTAGATTTAAATTTTGAATGATAGAAAATTAAAAAGGAGTGAGTGCCAATAAGAGCACCCTTATTCAATTAATATTTCGTGCACCTTGTATTTTATGCTAATTTGTTGCATAATAATTTACTTAGGGGATTGCAACCCTTCTTCCCAAAATTGAATAAACGTTAGTTTTAATGAACTTTGATTGAATATTAAATTTAGAATAATAAAAAAATTCCGTAGAGCAATTAAATAATAATTAATTACAATATAGTAATTAGTGAAGATGAGAGGGCATAGTTAGTAACTAATTAGAAGTATTTAGGGTGGAAAACTTCTAAACACATCCTAACTAATCTCCTAAAATCTAGGGCATGTGACTAATTGGTTTGCAATTATACAAATTCGTTTTGTAATTTCTGTTTCTCCCAACTTTTCCTATAAATAGAGCAATTGCCCAAATCATTTCCATGCAAACAAGCCTAGCCCTCAGTCTAAATCTTATTCATATTTTTTTTTCTCAGCCTGGCCCATTCCCAAAACCGTTTCAATTCAAAATCTCCAGTCAGTCCTTTTTCTTTAAAAACGAAAACCAAATAGTTTTTTGAATTTCGTCCCACTGATTAATAAAATTTATTATATTTTATTTTGGGTGCTGTTATTAATATACCTAAAGTATTAATCTGTATTTTTTTTTTAATTTTTTATCATTCTAATTTCAAATATATTTATGCATTAAATATGATATTAATTTGTGCATACATGGAGGGATGAGTGCAGAATGAGTGCGGGAGTTCTTTTTTCCGCCTATGGGCGATTTTTTCCAAAACCTAGGTTTAACAAAATCTAGGGTTTAGCCTTCTCTCCCATCTTCATCTCAGGGGGTTCCTTCCCTCCTCTCATCCCTTCCCCTCCCCACATCCCTTCTCCTCTTCTCCCCCTCTCCCCCACGGCTGTATCGACCTCTTCGCCCCTCTTCTCGCGACCATGTCGTCATATAGAGAGGTCCTAGAGAAGATGGCGGACCTCTTTTCACTCCAGGGCACTACCGACACCGTTAACCTATCTGCGAGGGAAAGCTCTGTCCCTTTGCATTGGCGATCATCTCTTGCCATCAAACCCCTTTCACCTCGACGCTTTTCCTGCTCATCGATGTCATCCATCCTTCAAAAGCTATGGAGGACTCCTAATATCATCCAGGTTAATGACCTAGACACAGAAGCGGGCTCCTTCCTTGTTCGGCTTTCCTCCCCCATGGAAGCCGATCGGATCATCTCGGAGGCTCCATGGTCTATTAATGACGATATCCTTGTGCTGGAGAGATGTGATCCATCCAAGCTTCCAGAAGAATATACATTTATGTTTGCGGATCTGTGGATCCAGCTCCACCGTATCCCGCCCAAATTTTTGAATCAAAAGGCTATTGGGAAAATTGCTGAAGTTATTGGCTCTCCACGTCCTTGCTCTGATGCAGATGTCATGAAGTGGAAAACATATGCTCGGGTCAAAATCCTCATTGACATCTCCAAACCCTTAAAGCGCTCTATTGCCATTAATCTAGAGGGTTGTAACTCGAATCGTGTTAACATCAAATATGAGAGGTTGCCTCGGTTATGCACCTTTTGTGCTAAAGTGGGACACTCAATTGCTCAATGCCCTGATAGAGAACTTTTCTTATCTTTGATTGGTGAGGACTGGACGGATGAGGAGAAGGACAGAATCAAACTTCTCTCTCAGGCGAGGGTCCGTATAGATGATTATGTGGCTGACACGTTTTAAGGGCTCATCCAGGCGAATGCATACTGCTACCAACTCTGGCGAGATCAACTCCAATATTCCCAGCCAAACACCAGAGAGTAGCCTGGATCCTCCGATCACACGAGATTTTTCTGATGTACGGCCGACTGTTGATGAGTCACATGGATGTCCTTTACCCCTCCAGATCGTCAAATACTCCCTCACTGATAACAGGGGCTCCTCCCTTCCCCACCCAACAAATTCTCCCCCAGTAGCCAACACTGATTCCTACCCCCTCCTCAATCTTGCGAGTGTACCGCTTATCAACCCCAGCCTCCATCGGATTGTGCATACTTCTGTGATGAACCCCAAGCTCCTTGCTATGGCCTCTCATATACAGGATACAGTTGTGGACTTACCTCCTGCTACTGACAGCGCCCCAAATATCAAAGATCACTTAGGACCCTCATCCACCAGCCCACGCAAGTTTCACATGAACGTAGATGACTCTAATCCAGCTTCAAAATTGGATCCTCCTGCTTCTCATATGGATGATGGCTCTAGTTTACCTCCTCCTTCTTCCCCGACAGGGTTTACCTTATCAAAAAGGAAATCAACCTGGAAGAAGATGGCCCGAAAAAACAGCAAACCCTTAGATGGTCGGGCAGCAGTTAACTCTAAGCGCCCTCTTCCAAATCTGGCTTCAGACCCTCCTAAACGACTTCTGGTTTCCAAGTCTCCAATTGTGACATACACCAAGGTGGTGGCGGCTGACCTTCAACAGCCGCAAGGGCAATGTTAGTGCTATCGTGGAACTGTCGTGGCGCGAGGAATGGCCCGACAGTTCACACCCTTCGCTCATTCCTCACCTCCACCCGCCCCACCATCTTCTTCATCTCTGAAACCATGTCCTCTCCTAACCATACTTCTACCACTCTCCCCCTTCTCGGCTACCCGAACTACCATTCCGTCCCACCCTCAGGTCACGCTGGTGGGCTATGGATTGGATGGGATGACACTATCTCAGCATCAGTCAAATTTGCCTCCAAAAATCTTATAATACTTTTTATTGAAGCTTCCCCAACAGATCCAGCATGGCACCTCCTTTGTGTATATGGCAGCCCGAACAAGAGGGACAGGCCTCGGCTCTGGGAATATATCACGGCTCAGTCATCAGATTTCTTCACGCCATGGGTATGCATTGGCGATTTTAATTCTATTACCTGTGCTAATGACAAATTTGGAGGTAGGCGATTTGATCCTAATGATGCTGCTCCCTTCTTGAATATGATTAATCGCTGTGGTCTTATTGACTTGGGATTTGACGGTCCTGCATACACTTGGAGTAATGGGCGCAGCCCTCAATTTCTCATTCAGGAGCGTCTTGATCGTGTCCTTGCGGATCCAGACTGGAGTCATTTGCACCCCTTTGCTTCGGTTCTAGTCCTTCCCCGTATTAATAGCGATCATGCTCCAATCCTTCTCAACACACAAAAAAGAAGTCCCTATCGGCGTCGCTCTCCCAAATTTGAAGACTTCTGGACCACTCATGCTGAGTACCCTTCCTTCCTCGACAAGGTATGGCGTGATCTTGACCTTAAATACTCATCGAATATTCCCATGAAGCTTACTCATACTCTTCGACACCTCACCAAATGGGGAATGAGTAACTTTGGCAACATCAAGCTCCGGATCTCCTCCCTAAAAAAAAAGCTGCTCAACATCCAACGTGCTAGTCTTACTCCGAGCGATGCCATTGATGAGCGCTGTTTAATCCGAGAGCTTAATGATCTTCTCCAACTGGAGGACTCGTACTGGAAACAAAGAGCTAAGTGTAATTGGATCCGGGAGGGAGATAGAAACACCAAGTACTTCCACCTCCAGGCTTCTGCGCGGAAGAGGAAGAACTTCATTCACAGTCTCCAACTTGAGGATGGTTCGTGGTCCAACGTTCACGAAGTTATCTCCAACCGGTTGGTGAATCATTTCAGGGAACTATTCACTGAGGACACATCACATCCTATTGCTCCTAATTTTATCATCTCTCATCATCCTCTTTCACCTGAAGACAGCTCTGCTTTGGGTGCTATCCCTGAATCTGGGGAGATTGAGACGATCGTTAAATCAATGAAACCACTATCTGCTCCAGGTCCTGATGGTCTCCTAGAGGCTTTTTTTAAAAAAGTTGGCATCTTATGAAGGATGACATTGTGTCGATGATTCAGTTGGCCTTTGAAACGGCTGTTTTCCCTAAAGCTATCAACCAAACGAACATCGCCCTCATTCCGAAGACTGCTGTGCCTGCTTCTCCGAGTGACTTCCGTCCCATCTCCCTTTGCAATGTCGTTTACAAGATCATCTCAAAGATACTCACCACTCGTCTCCGGGCACATATGGATTCTCTTATTTCGCCATTTCAGAATGCTTTTATTCCAGGTAGACAAATTTCTGATAACATCATCATTGCGCAGGAAGTGTTTCATGCCATGAAATCCCCCAGGAGCAGGAAGAAGTTGTTCGCGCTCAAGATTGACATGTCTAAGGCGTATGATCGGGTTTCATGGAGCTTCATCAAATCAGTTCTTCATGGCATGGGCATTCGGGGGCACACAAACAAATTAATTATGGAATGTATCACATCGGTCTCCTTCTCGGTGCTTGTTAATGGATCGGCTGAGGGGCTTATTAAACCCACGAGAGGCATCAGACAAGGCTGTCCCCTCTCGCCCTATCTCTTCATCATCTGCATGGAAGTGCTCTCCAGATTGTTATATTGCCTAGAACGAGATGACTTATTCAATGGAATCCGCATTAATAGGTACTCTCCTTCGATTTCTCATCTATTCTTTGCTGATGACATCTTCATTTTTGGCAATGCTACAACCCAATCGTTGGATTGTGTCAAAGCAACTATCCAGATGTTCGCGGATTGGTCAGGACAACGAATCAACTTCGCGAAATCCTGCATCCACTTTAGCAAGGGGGTCGGGCTTGGAGACCAGGTCTCACTGGCAGCTTCTATGCAACTGAACAACATGGGCAGTGATGACCGATATCTGGGACATCCCTTATTAAAATCCAAGTTTCGGAGAGATACTTATCGTCATCTTCTTGATAAATGCAACTCTCGCCTTCAAGGTTGGAAGCAAAAGGTTCTCTCTCATGCAGGTCGCAGCACTCTCATTCAATCCACTCTTAGCTCAATCCCAGTTTACTATATGGCGACGTACATGATTCCTACATCCATCGCCAAGGAATTCTCAAAAATTCAACGTAATTTTTGGTGGGGTCACAGCACAAATGATAGGAAAATGCACTTCCTAGCTTGGGATAAATTCCTTCTTCCTAAAAGACTGGGCGGATTGGGATTTCGTAAGCCTGAATGGGTTAATGAAGCTTTGATCGGCAAACTCCTCTGGCGCTTCCTAACACAACCTGATATGCTGTGGGTTCGTCTACTCAAGGGCATATATCTCCAAGGGAATTCGATCTGGAATGCTCACAAGTCGACTAGGGACTCACCAACTTGGCAAGCTCTTCTGGAAATCCGCGCTAAAATGGCAGGTAAGGTTTGCTGGAAGATTAATGAAGGTTGGGTCGATATTCTTAATGATCCCTGGATCCCCACCTTACCTGGTTTTCGTCCTCTTGATATATCCATTCCGCCAAATGGACCGAAGATGGTCTGTGACCTGATGAACACTCATACTAAATCCTGGAATACGGAATTCATTCGCTCACTTTTCCCAGAAATGGAGGCTAATGCTATTCTGGCTATTAGAATCAGTGAGAGTAGAGAACCAGATAGACTTATCTGGACTGAAGCTAGAAATGGGGTCTTCTCTACGAAATCCTTTTATGAATCGATCCGACTTCATCAACCAAGTGGCTCTCACAGCACTCCGGATTGCTCCTTCTGGAATCGGCTTTGGAAAATCAAGAGCTTCTCTCCGCGCATCCGGGTTTTTATTTGGCGTCTCAGAAACGATGCTCTTTTGCTGAACACGGCCATCAACAGGCGTATTTCTACTGCCAATCGATCCTGCCCCTTCTGTGCAACGTGGGATGAAGACAAAGATCACCTTTTCCTCCACTGTCAAGTCTCCAAGGAAGTGTGGTTTATGAGCAACTTAGGCCTTCGGATCGAGCAACATTGGATGATCGATCAACTCCTCCAGCATTGGCTATCAGACCAGAGCACCACCGAGGTATTCACTATGGGTTTGTGCATTCTCTGGGCTATTTGGAAGACTCGTTGCTCCTGCATCTTCAATCACTCAACCCCTAACCCAGCATCGATTGTGAGACTTGCTCTCGAACACTATCACTACTGCTATGATGCGCCGGGTCATGGTTTATCAGCTCTCAATCAGTTGAAAGATGATGTTATTGATAAATATCGTTGGGAGCCTCCGTGTGAAACCCATTTTTCTGTAGTTTTATTTAAATAAATAGTTGTGTTATAAATTAACGTTTTCAAAGTTTAATTATTATACTTTTATTATTAGTTAATTTTGGGTGAAAAATAATTTCAAAAAAATATTAATAACATGGCTTTTGGATTTCAGACCCGGACCCGATTCCCGAAACCCAGACCCAGTCCTGACCCAATTATCTCTTTTGAATCCTGATTTCTATCTTTGTTTTATAATAATAATAATAATAATAATAATAATAATAATAATAATAATAAATTACTTTTGAACTGGTCCAAGTGGACCAGATCCTCAACTCCATACCCCACGTACTCTTTTCCCCACTCCCCTCTCTCCCTACAAACACTCACGAGCAGCCCTTCTTCCCTTCTGTTAACACCACATGTTACTGCCATCACCCCCACTCTTTCCCTTTAATTACTCCACACTCTCTCCCACTCCTCCCTCACGATCACTTTTCCTCACAGAGTTGAGAATAACTCAACTCACTTTTCACCTCAGAGCCTCAACTCTCAAATCTTACGATCTCTCTTCATTTCTTAGCAGAGGAGAAACCAAGACTAGCTCTCCCTCTCTCCCATTCACTTACTTCCTCTCTGGAGAAACCCTCCTCACCTAACCCCTCTCCTACCCGAACCCAGCCCTAGCCGCCGGCTTCCAGCGGCCGACCCCGCCAGGCGCTTCCCGTCCAGCGGTGAGCCCCCTCGGCCGCGCCCCCTCCCCGAGCGTCCGGCCACTCCCCCGACGCGGCAAGCCCAAATCTGTGCAACCGCGCGTGATCTCCCGTCGCCGACCCGAGCTCGACGGCGCTCCGGCCGTCCGCGCCCTTCCAGCGGGCCGATCCCCTCCCCGTCGGCCGAGCCCGACCGGCTCCCCGTGTCTCCCCGCGCTGTCCCCGCGGGATTCGCCCCGACAGCTCTCGGCCGAACCCTCTCCCTCGGCCAGCCCCTCTGCGCCAGCTCTCCAGCATGCGACAGTCCCTGTCAGCACGTTTCCTCGCGTGCCCTAGCCGTTCTCGGCAGCGTCTCTGGTTTTGTCCCTAGCCGAGTTTATTTCTTTTGGCGAGTGTTCCCTGGAATTCGTTTTGCCGTGCTTATCTCGGAGTTTCTACGTTCAACGTCGACGACGTTGGGTCAGCATCATTTCGGGACATTACGGCTGGAATTATTCTTTCTTTAAAATATTTTCTGAGAGCTCTAGCCGAGCACCCGAGGTATAATTTTGCTGCCCGTTGCTTTCATTTTCAGTAGTCTGTGACGAAATCGGTCCCCGGATTTCCTTCGGGAAATCCGGTTAGCTGCGTATATTTTCGATTAGCTGCGTTAGATTTTTTCCCTGTGTTTTATTTGCTGGTTTGGTGTGAATTGGTTGGATTATGGGATTCCCGAACATTTCGGGAAATTCGGTGGATTGGGAATTATTTTCTGTGGCTTGGGATTATTTTGGTGGATATTCTGTGGATTATTTAGGTTAGAAATATTTGCAGGTTTTTCCGTGGCGCATTTCCCAGTTTTGGGTTTGTCCCGAAATAGAGGAAGTGCTGCCCAAATTTTTACAAAAAACTATATTTAATTGATTTCAAAATTGGTTTTCGGAAATGAATTTTAAACTGATTTTTCGGGCGACGACCGTACCGGTCTGTAGGCCCCGGCGAAATGCAAACGCACCGGTCCGACCGGGCGTTGAGGTATTAGCTGGATTTTGAGGAATGGACCGAGTCTGAGACTCTTAGCTTTCATTTTCAATTATTTTATTCAATATTTAGGCTATTTATTATAGATATTTAATTACTGCACTTTATTTAATAATTAAGTCATTTTTCTTTTATTTGATGTAAAAGATAATTGTACAGGGCATAAGCCCACTCTAGGATATTTAGCTGTGCCATTGTATTGTGTAGCGTAGTTTTATTTTATTTTCTGGTGGATGTGATCTTGGGTGGTTTGTGATTAGACGTATAATCGTAGTTAGAGCGTAATTTACTGGTTAATTAAGAATTAATTAAATGGATAAAAATTAGTAAATAACTAGTTCATGATTTGTCATTAAAAGAAAATCATATTTTTATAAATATATTACAGAAACACAAAGTTTTCCAAAGTTAATTGATTATCGTGTTATTTCCAAATAATCCAGTTAACCGGCTTAATCGAACGCACGTAGTTGCGACGTAAACGTTAGCTGTAGATTAATACAACTTAAAACCTGACTAGAACATGATTACTAGAGATTGCAACTAGCACACTTAGTCTGGTTATTCAGAAATCTAAGTCGAGTTCTCAACTGTAGGAATTCGAAGATTCACCTGACGTTCCTCCTCGGTATCAACCCGTCTCTCCAGTCATTCAATTGAGGCAAGTATAGTTTGTGTTAGTTTACAGTTATTTACTTAATCGTTTTACTGCATGTCTAAACCACGTCTCAAACACGAAACTCTCACCAAGAGTACTGTACTGTAACTACTGTAACTATTGGGGATTGGGAAATAGCGTAATGATTATGACCATACTGTAACAAAACTCCCTTATCCATTACTGTAACAAACCCAAGCCGGTCATATGTCATTATCTATTCAAATCACTGTTTTCTACTGTAACAAACATGTTTTAAAAACTGTTTAGAACTGCATGATTCTATTTCTTATTTAACTGTTTAATTAGCATGAATTGTACTTTGCTCCCTCCTGACTGGAGACAACATTTTAGGTAACACTGAGGATGACGAGCTATACTATAATAGCTACTATGACCCGGTTCTCTACCCTGTGACGGTACCGGAGCCGTCTCTGGAGGACGCTGATCCTGGGACCACTGAACCTGATGCTTAGATAGTTTCCCTTTCCTGCATCTTTCTTTTATTTGGAGTTTGTAGTTTTATTTTCAGCATTTCCCTTCCAGTTGTATCTCTGAATATTTTTTATCAAATAAAGTTTCAATTCCGAATAGAACAGTTGTGGCAAATGTACTTGTGTTGTTGTGAATACCTGCAATGGAACAGCTTACTGCCGCCGTCTCACCACGGTGCAGGCCGGGCATGGTCCGGTTCGACCCATTAAATTGGGATCGGGTCGTGACATGTTTTCAGTGGTGGCCCATGCAGGTCCAACAAACAACAACAACTTAGGAATACCTATCTAGAAACAATTAGGACACTAGAACATTGATTTGTCACGACATAGGTCCGATTTATATATAAATAAATATTTTTGCTTGATTATAGACTGGTAGGCTACCTTGTTTATGTGTGCGTCCTAAACCTTCCAGAGAATGACCATTGACCAAATCCTGCTGGCGATGAGGTGTCATCTCCGGATCATACCCCATCTCCTCAACCAAGCCCAGGGTCTTTTCCCTCGCGGCTGTTTGACCGTCCTCATTGTGCATCCAGTAAAGTTTTTCCCTACACTGGAGATTCCTACCTCATCTCCAACTGAGTTGTATTCCCTGGTGGATTATTTATTTTGTTGCTCCACCAGTACCAGCAATCATCTTCCAAATGGTTGTTTTATTTCAAGAAATCATGGAGTTCCAGAAAGCTCAAGATGAAACCCAGCAGGAACAGAAGAATATCACGAGAGAAGACATGAAAAACGTCATGATGTAGCCTTAGTTATCCCCAACCAAGTTAGAGCAGAACTTTTGTCCTAGGAAGGATACCCCTGAATCTAGAAGATATTTGGGTCCCATCAAGTACTCTACTTTTCGGCAGCCTTGTCGTAAGAAGCTATGGACTTGTAACTAATGCAAGAGGCCTGGTCGTCAGGCCGTTAGTTGCCGCAAGAGATTGGGACAATGTTTGGCATGTGGATCTGCTGAACATCGGGTAAAGGACTGCCCTTATCTTTCTATCAAACCAGAGCTCATATCCCAGCAACACCTGTTAGACCACAACCTAGGGACCCTCTTCCTATCCAGCAGACCCTGTCCTTACAATGAGGCGTGATGCATACTCGAGGTTCATAGAAAAGGAAGCAGTTGGAGACTGCTCTTACAAGAGCCAGAACCATGAGGAATAGTACCTAGAACCGCTGTATAGCATCATCTTTTTGGATGTCCTTAGATCAATCATAAGAGTTTTGCTGTAATTCTCCACAGGGATAGAAGTTTTTGTTACACCCTTATGGCAGATGTTTTCCTGATAGTCTCCCCGGATTATCCCAGATCTAGACATAGGATTCATCCCTGACTTAGCCCTGACTCTTTCCCTATTTCTAAAGGATGTTACAGAGTCAACCCGAAGTTGGCCAAGAAGATGAAGGACCAGATCAATGAAGGCTCTAGGATTTATTCAGAGTGGAACTTCACCTTAGGGAGTACCTACCTTGTTTGTGCCCAGAAGGATGGAACGAACGGATGTGCATCATTTACCAAGACACTAAAGAACAATGCTCTTTGTCCGGATCGAGGATCTGTTTGATCTGTTTGTGTGGAGTTAGGGTGTTTCGAAGTTTGACTTAAGATCTGACCACCATCAAATCAAAGTCAGGAAAGAGGACATTTCCAAGACCGCGTTCGAACACCAAGTAAGGGTAGTTTTCTGTGGTCAGGATGTTAGGCTGACAAATGCTTCTGCTGTGTTCATGAATCTCATGAACAGAGATTTTCATGAGTATTTGAATCAGTTTATCTTCTCCATAGATAACATTCTGATATATTTGAAGACTGAAGAAGAGCATGAAGAGCACCTGAGGAAGTTTTGGAAACTTTGAGGAAAAAGAAATTTTATGGTAAGTTATCTGAACGTGGATTTTTGACAAGGTGGACTTTTGGCCATGTTGTCAAGAGAAGAAATTTCGATGGAAGATAGCTGTTGTTGAAAAGTGGTATACCCCAAGTTCAATTCGGAAGTTCTTGAACTTGGCTGGCTACTATCAGAAGTTTGTGAAGGATTTTGCCAAGATTGCTGAGCCAATGACGAAGCTCACTTGGAAGAATGAAGAGTTCATCTGAACGAAAAGTTTGCCAGACGGCATTGAGGAGCTGAAGAAGAGACTTACCACTACACCAATCCTTGCGCTACCCGCAGGAACCGGTGGGTTCTCAATTTACAGTAATGCCTCTGGAAGAGGACTGGGTTGCGTTCTTCAACAACATGGGAAAGTAATTGCTTACACGTGTAGGCAACTACAGACTCATGAGAAGAATCATCCCACGCCTAATTTGAAATTTGCTGCAATTATCTTTACTTTGAAGCTATGGAAGCATGATTTTTATGGAAAGGGAGTGAAATATATACGGACTACAAAAGTCTGAAATATGTCTTCACTCAGAAAGGGCTGAATGTTAGACTAAGAAGATGGCTGAAGCAGATGAAGGATTTTGACATCAACCTGCAGTACCATTCAGGTAAGGCTAATGTGGTCGCTGATGCACTTAGTCGATACTGATGGCGAAGTTCTTAACCAAGGACTAGCACCTGCTAGAAGACATCGAGAAGTTTGGACTGGAGATTATGCTGCCTGGAAATGGAAGGAAGAAGCTGGATGCTGATTCAGGGTGATGAAGTTGCAAATGAGCTCGAGTCTGATGGACAAAGTCAAGGAGACTCAGTTTCAAGACGAGACACTTTGCAAACTTAGAGATCAAGTGTTGGCAGGAACACTTGAAGGTTTCTCAAATTGCCAATAATGGAGCTCTGAAGAATGGTACGAGGCTTTTTGTACTATCTGGCGAACTGAGGAACGAACTAATGCAAGAAGCGCACCAGTATTCCATACATCCTAGCAATACGTATTGGGATATGCGTACTATTATTGGGTAGTATGGAATGAAGAAGGATGTATTCAGAATTGAGGTTAGATGCTTTATTTGTTAACAAGTGAAGGCTAGTCGACAGAGACCCACAGGGCTTCTACAGTCGTTGGGCATTCCGGACCGAAAGTAGGAGCACATAACGATGGACTATGTGTTAGGTTTGCCTTGATTCCAAGGAGGGAAGAACACCAGTTGGATTATAGTGGACCGACTGACTAAGTCAGCACACTTTATTCCCTTCAAGGTTAGTTGTTCACCGAGAAGTTGGCAGCATTGTACGAGAAGCACATTTACCGGATCCGTGGAGTACCGTGGGATGAGCAATCAGAGAGGTCAATCCAGACGCTTGAAGATTTTTTGAGATTTTGCGTCTCGAAATTTGGTAGGTCTTGGGAAGACCAAATTGCATTTGGTGTAGTTTCTCCTACCAGAGGAACAATCAGTTTTGACGAAGCTGGAAATTGAGGCCAGGTACATCAGGTCATTTGAAGTTTAAGATGCGTTGGAAGTGGCGTACCAGTTAGCTCTACCAGCTAATCTTGAGTGTATGCAACGTCTCCTACGTCACAGCTCAGACGTTACATTTCGGATCCGAGTCACATTTTGGATAATTCAGAGCTGAAGATTGGACTCAACCTTTCAGTGCCAGAGAAACCAGTTGCAAGCCTAGTCAGAGATGAGAATCAGAATTTGAGCCATCACTTAAACTCCTATTCCTTACCCTTTCTTTTTCCGTTCTAAATTTGACTAATGCTGCTAAGTTAGCCTAGTTTTGCAAGCTATCTTTTTTCAAGCTTGATCATGACAATATTTTATTGGGTGCACCCACTAATATATTGTCTAATCAGGACCGGTACAGGATGGTCTGATCAACCTCGTGTACTTTGGTTCGCCTTTGTATTTTTCTGCGTGGATAATATCATAAATAAAACTTGTCCCTAAACCATCTCATCCACGACTGCTTTGGAAATTCTTATGGTTGGACCTGAGTTACGGGCGCAGTACCCGTACCTGTTTGAGACTTGAGGTAATCCCTAACCTTACTTTAAATTTCGAGGACGAAATTTTCTAAGGAGGGAAGATTGTGAAACCCATTTTTCTGTAGTTTTATTTAAATAAATAGTTGTGTTATAAATTAACGTTTTCAAAGTTTAATTATTATACTTTTATTATTAGTTAATTTTGGGTGAAAAATAATTTCAAAAAAATATTAATAACATAGCTTTTGGATTTCAGACCCGGACCCGATTCCCGAAACCCAGACCCAGTCCTGACCCAATCATCTCTTTTGAATCCTGATTTCTATCTTTGTTTTATAATAATAATAATAATAATAATAATAATAATAATAATAATAATAATAAATTACTTTTGAACTGGTCCAAGTGGACCAGATCCTCAACTCCACACCCCACGTACTCTTTTCCCCACTCCCCTCTCTCCCTACAAACACTCACGAGCAGCCCTTCTTCCCTTCTGTTAACACCACATGTTACTGCCATCACCCCCACTCTTTCCCTTTAATTACTCCACACTCTCTCCCACTCCTCCCTCACGATCACTTTTCCTCACAGAGTTGAGAATAACTCAACTCACTTTTCACCTCAGAGCCTCAACTCTCAAATCTTACGATCTCTCTTCATTTCTTAGCAGAGGAGAAACCAAGACTAGCTCTCCCTCTCTCCCATTCACTTACTTCCTCTCTGGAGAAACCCTCCTCACTACCCGAACCCAGCCCTAGCCGTCGGCTTCCAGCGGCCGACCCCGCCAGGCGCTTCCCGTCCAGTGGCGAGCCCCCTCGGCCGCGCCCCCTCCCCGAGCGTCCGGCTACTCCCCCGACGTGGCAAGCCCAGATCCGCGCAACCGCGCGTGATCTCCCGTCGCCGACCCGAGCTCGACGGCGCTCCGGCCGTCCGCGCCCTTCCAGCGGGCCGATCCCCTCCCCGTCGGCCGAGCCCGACCGGCTCCCCGCGTCTCCCCGTGCTGTCCCCGCGGGATTCGCCCCGACAGCTCTCGGCCGAACCCTCTCCCTCGGCCAGCCCCTCTGCGCCAGCTCTCCAGCGTGCGACAGTCCCTGTCAGCAAGTTTCCTCGCGTGCCCTAGCCGTTCTCGGCAGCGTCTCTGGTTTTGTCCCTAGCCGAGTTCATTTCTTTTGGCGAGTGTTCCCTGGAATTCGTTTTGCCGTGCTTATCTCGGAGTTTCGACGTTCAACGTCGACGACGTTGGGTCAGCATCATTTCGGGACATTACGGCTGGAATTATTCTTTCTTTAAAATATTTTCTGAGAGCTCTAGCCGAGCACCCGAGGTATAATTTCGCTGCCCGTTGCTTTCATTTTCAGTAGTCTGTGACGAAATTGGTCCCCGGATTCCCTTCGGGAAATCCGGTTAGCTGCGTATATTTTTGATTAGCTGCGTTAGATTTTTTCCCTGTGTTTTATTTGCTGGTTTGGTGTGAATTGGTTGGATTATGGGATTCCCGGACATTTCGGGAAATTCGGTGGATTGGGAATTATTTTCTGTGGCTTGGGATTATTTTGGTAGATATTCTGTGGATTATTTGGGTTGGAAATATTTGCAGGTTTTTCCGTGGCGCATTTCCCAGTTTTGGGTTTGTCCCGAAATAGAGGAAGTGCTGCCCAAATTTTTACAAAAAACTATATTTAATTGATTTCAAAATTGGTTTTCGGAAATGAATTTTAAACTGATTTTTCGGGCGACGACCGTACCGGTCTGTGGGCCCCGGCAAAATGCAAACGCACCGGTCCGACCGGGCGTTGAGGTATTAGCTGGATTTTGAGGAATGGACCGAGTCTGAGACTCTTAGCTTTCATTTTCAATTATTTTATTTAATATTTAGGCTATTTATTATAGATATTTAATTACTGCACTTTATTTAATAATTAAGTCATTTTTCTTTTATTTGATGTAAAAGATAATTGTACAGGGCATAAGCCCACTCTAGGATGTTTAGCTGTGCCATTGTATTGTGTAGCGTAGTTTTATTTTATTTTCTGGTGGATGTGATCTTGGGTGGTTTGTGATTAGACGTATAATCGTAGTTAGAGCGTAATTTACTGGTTAATTAAGAATTAATTAAATGGATAAAAATTAGTAAATAACTAGTTCATGATTTGTCATTAAAAGAAAACCATATTTTTATAAATATATTACAGAAACACAAAGTTTTCCAAAGTTAATTGATTATCGTGTTATTTCCAAATAATCCAGTTAACCGGCTTAATCGAACGCACGTAGTTGCGACGTAAACGTTAGCTGTAGATTAATACAACTTAAAACCTGACTAGGACATGACTACTAGAGATTGCAACTAGCACACTTAGTCTGGTTATTCAAGAATCTAAGTCGAGTTCTCAACTGTAGGAATTCGAAGATTCACCTGACGTTCCTCCTCGGTATCAACCCGTCTCTCCAGTCATTCAATTGAGGCAAGTATAGTTTGTGTTAGTTTACAGTTATTTACTTAATCGTTTTACTGCATGTCTAAACCACGTCTCAAACACGAAACTCTCACCGAGAGTACTGTACTGTAACTACTGTAACTATTGGGGACTGGGGAATAGCGTAATGATTATGACCATACTGTAACAAAACCCCCTTATCCATTACTGTAACAAACCCAAGCCGGTCATATGTCATTACCTATTCAAATCACTGTTTTCTACTGTAACAAACATGTTTTAAAAACTGTTTAGAACTGCATGATTCTATTTCTTATTTAACTGTTTAATTAGCATGAATTGTACTTTGCTCCCTCCTGACTGGAGACAACATTTTAGGTAACACTGAGGATGACGAGCTATACTATAATAGCTACTATGACCCGGTTCTCTACCCTGCGACGGTACCGGAGCCGTCTCTGGAGGACGCTGATCCTGGGACCACTGAACCTGATGCTTAGATAGTTTCCCTTTCCTGCATCTTTCTTTTATTTGGAGTTTGTAGTTTTATTTTCAGCATTTCCCTTCCAGTTGTATCTCTGAATATTTTTTATCAAATAAAGTTTCAATTTCGAATAGAACAGTTGTGGCAAATGTACTTGTGTTGTTGTGAATACCTGCAATGGAACAGCTTACTGCCGCCGTCTCACCACGGTGCAGGCTGGGCATGGTCCGGTTCGACCCATTAAATTGGGATCGGGTCGTGATACTCCGCCTCTGGTACCATCAAGATTAATGTTGACGGTGCTACATCAACGTTCTCCGTTGCCGCTGGGACGATAGCCAGAGACCACAATGGTGACTTTATCAAAGCATCGACTTGGTTTGACAGCAATGTCAACTATATGGAGATCAGCCTGGAAGCGGAGGCCCACGCTATGCTTCAAGGAATCCTTCTGGCTAAGGGTTTTGATAATCAGATGAACTACCACTCCTTCATCATTGTATCAGACTCCCTTACCGCTGTTAGGATCTTACTGGGAGAAAAACACCTCATTCCCTGGCGCTTGGAGGATTTATTTGCCACTATCTCATCTGAGCTATCGCATACGAAGGACATTGCTTTCCAGTTCATCAGAAGATCGGGGAATCAAGCGGCCCATGCTCTTGCTTCCTATGCTCTTGAGAACTCTTTAATTTCTTCCTTTTCTAATCCCCCAAATTGTATTGTCCAAAACATTGTTGATGACATTCATAAGTATGAGGAATCTTTCAGTATTCCTACTACTTCTCAATAAAATTTCAGGGATTATCAAAAAAAAGAGTGCAGAATGAGTGCTAATAGTGTTAATACAAGAACAAATTTTAGATTTGAATGTTAGAAAATTAAAAGAAAATTATTATATAAATATAATAGAGCAGCCGACTAAGTGTACTGCTCCACACATGCGGTTGGGCCCGGGAATGGTGGTTTAAATGATAACGGGCTAGATACGAGATGGGACGAACTAAGGGGACGTTTGGTATGCAGAATATTATATAGCCGGAAATTCTATATTTCCGGGAATCAAATTCCAAGGAATTAAATTTTCTGAAAAAATTACATTCCCATGTTTGGTGACAATATAAATATTCCCGAAAAAAAAAAATAATAACGAAAAAAATGAACAAATATAAAAAAAAAACGGTAAAAATGAAAAAATGGTAAAACGATAAAAAAAACGGTAAAAACGACAAAATAACAAAAAACGACAAAAACGATGAAAAAAACGACAAAAAATCGGTTAAAACGACAAAAATGTCCAAAAAGCGATAATAAATGTATTAATGACAAAAAAATAACAAAAAAAGGGTAAAAACGACAAAAATAACCAAAATACGACAAAAACGACATAAAATCGGTAAAAACGACAAAACAAATCAAAATACGGCAGAAACGACAAAAACAACAAAAAAATCAGTTAAAACGACAAAAAATGACAAAAAAAATCGGTTAAAAACGACAAAAAAATCGGTTTAAAAACAACAAAAAATCGATTAAAAACGACAAAAAATAACCAAAAAGCGACAAAAACGTAAAATAATCGATAAAAACGACAAAAAAGGACAAAAAAATCGGTTAAAACGGCAAAAAAAAACAAAAAGCGACAAAAACGACAAAAAATCGGTAAAAGCGACAAAAAAAGCGACAAATATGACAAAAACGACATAAAATCAGTAAAAATGACCAAAAAGCGACAAAAACGACAAAAAAGGACTAAAAATCGGTAAAAACAACCAAAAAAAAGCTAAAAACGACAAAAAATCGTTAAAAACGACAAAAGTTGACAAAAAAGCGAGAAAGGGACAAAAATTGGGTAAAAACGACAAAAAATAATCAAAAAGTGACAAAAAGATAAAAAAATGGGTAAAAACGAAAAAAAAATCGCTTAAAACGACAAAAAAAATTGGTAAAAACGACAAAAAATGACAAAAAAAAACGATAAAAAACGACAAAAAAAGAAAAAATGTTCAAAACTAATCAAAATTGATCAAAAAAGACGAAAAAAATTTAGACAATTTTTTTGTCCGGAAAAAAAAAATACCCACCTATTCTCAAGGGATAGAATTTCCATGTTTTGTGGATAAACTATTTACCCGGGTATTTATAATTTTCGGGAATAAATTTTTTAAAAGCCAAACAAACGTGGTAATCGATTACCATCTTAAATTTTTCCGAGAATTAAAAAAAATACCGCGTACCAAACGTCCCCTAATATTGTTGTAGGGAATTATTATAGAAATATAATAAGCTTGGGGTTAAATGGAAATGATAGAAATAAAGGAACAAAACATATATATGTTGTAGGATAGAGTATGGAATAATACTTAGGAAAATAAGGGAACTATAAAAAAATATGAGGTAAAGTTATGTTATATATAATTCAATCCTGGCTTCATTCCTAACAATCCCTAAATAAAATTAATAATAACCCGCTCTAATTACTTAGACTATAACTATGAGTAAAAGAAATTCTTGAGTTTAATCGGTAACAATATAATACTAGTTATTGATAATTTATAATTGGGGGATTACCTGGCCTATTCTCAAAAGGAAAATGCTAAGTCTACAACCACATGCTTACAACATTTTTACAGCATCTCTTTCTCGTCCCTTATACATAGGTTCTATCGGATCCCACCTTCCCTCTCACCCTTCTGCTACATGGGCTCCACCCGATTCCACCACTTATTCCCCTCCTCCAATCAAAGTCCGATACGTGGTGGACACGTGACAGTTGTAATCGAATTGTAAGCATTTGGTTGTAGGCATAGCAAAGCTCTTCCCAAAACCGTTATAGTTCAAAATCTCCAGTGAGTCCTTTTTCTTTCAAAACCAAAACCAAATAATTTTGTGAATTTTGTCCCACTTACTAATAAAATTTTGTTATATTGTATTTTTCGTGTTTATTAAAACTACATCTCATTTTTTGTTAGGAATATATATATATATATATATATATATATATATATATATATATATATATATATATATATATATATATATATTTGTAGAATAAAAAGTCGTCAACTATTATCTTCATGTAAATTTAATAAATACAAAAATAAAATAAAATTTGAGTATAAATTAAGTAAAAAAATTCTGTTTTTTTTAACTCACACGCACACAGACAATTGGGAGACTCGAATCTTGCCGGCCCCTTCGGATGTCCGCTCTAATACCACTGGCTAGAGAGCTCGGACAAAAAAAATTGGCTTTTTCTAAGGGCACCCCAACTATTACTAGGGGCTATCACTTACTAGGGGACAGCCCAGGTTTGAGGAACTTTTACTGGGGACGTCCCGAAAATTACTTGGGCCTATCCCCCCCCCCCCCCCCAAACCCTCTCTTTCATTTCATTTTCATAAAAAATTTCTCTTTCTCCAAAACCCTACTCTCCAAAATCCTACTCTTCAAAACCCTCTCTCCAAAATCCTACTCTCCAAAACCCTCTCTCCAAACCCTACTCTTCCAACCTCATCAATGGCACCAAAGAAGAAACCCTCATCACAAGCTAGGTATGTTTTTCCTAATTATTGTATAATTTATTTTACATTTCAAAGAATCTTTGAGAAATCTCTTAAATGTTATTATAAATTAGGTTAGAACAATTCAAAGTACTTTTCGAACTCGAAAATCTACCTTTTTCGTTTAAACCTAACCTAGAACACGAAATGGCCGTTCGGTTGGTCGTCATCCCTGAGGACTGCCGAAGAACGGGCAGTCCTACTGCCAAAGTGGACTGCCATGCATTAGGCAGTCCTATTATAAAACAGGACTGCATGAAGCCTGACAGTCCTATTATAAAACAGGACTGTCATCTCTCTGGCAGTCCTGAAAGAATGATGGACTGCCAGGATCATGACAGTCCTTAAGGCCAACTTCACAATTTCATTTACATCCATTATTTATTGACTCTAACCCTATAATACTAACCCTATGTTGTCATGCAGTCCTGTGGCCGCTCCCAAAAGAAAGCGACCCCCGCCGCATCCTTGCGCAGGGAACATAGTGAGCGGCCTCGTCCTCTTAAGAGACCAATCAGAATTTCAGAACCGCAGCGACAACGGGAACAACCACACCCCCATACTCGTTCAAAGCAACGAGGTACTCCTAGTCCTCCGTCTTCTTCCGACGACGACGACGACGTACCTATCAGCCAAATTCTAGCACGAGGTGGTTCTGGTGCCGGCCCTTCTGAGGATCCTGTCTGTACACCTGGTGTCGGTCCTTCTGAGGATCATGTTCGTTCGTCCGATGTCGATCCTTTTGAGGAGGAGGAGCCTGTCCGACTGCCGGGTTGCTCAATGTTGTTGTCGTTCGACAACCACATTGCTTATGAAATATGGAAGAACCCGGTATGTATATTATGTTTGTAAGTTTCCAATTTTTTTTTATATATAAACGAAAACTTACAAACATAATATATATATATATATATATATATATATATATATATATATATATATATATATATATATATATATAAACGGAAACTTACAAACATAATATATATTATGTTTGTAAGTTTCCGTTTATATATATATATATATATATATATATATATATATATATATATATATAAACTTACAAACATATATATATATATATTTATATATATATATATATATATATATATATATATATATATATATATATATATATATATATATATATATATATATATATATATATATATATCCTGGGGCAGCGGCATACTTGCTAATCTTTACCGCGAGCTTGGTATAGCATCCCGTGTCGGAACCAAGACCATGGCGGGATGCCAGACTCTACTCCATGTAAGAAAATTTCTAACCTTTTAAACTAATATACTAGCTAGATTTTGTTATTAATTTAATGACTATTCATTTACAAATTGTATAGGCATGGATATACGAGCACTTTTCGATGTTCAAGCGGGGTGAGCTGAACCCACGCTATGAGGAGCACCTTCCTAGAGTGTATGTCAATGGAAGCAACTCAGCTGGAAACTAAAAATCATGAACGCTGGTTTCCATTCGTGATGCTCTGGATAATTTGGTGCCAGAAGAGGTTAGTAGATAGCGTAGACTATTTATTTGGTATGTTTATTTGTTGACTATTTTCTTTTAACTTTTTGTCCTACAGATAGTTTGGCACCCATACCGGGATTTTCGGCAGTTAAATCGTCATCTGCAACCAGTATCTCTATTTTATGGTATGATCACATGATATGATATTACGGAGCCTTACATGCCTGATAGAGTACTTCGTCAGTTTGGTCTCGTACAAACTGTGCCGCAGCGCACATTAAGGTTATTGGAGCCTCCGTGCGGGACCCAACCTTTGAACTACAAGCCGCCTTATTTCGACTGGGTGACCGACTACTATTCCGAGTAGCAACGATATTTGCTTGGGGAAGAACTTCGACAACCGGTGGAGGAGATGCACGACTGCAGTGACGAGTACATGCCGTACTACTTGGCAGTCGGACATCCTAAGTTGTCGAACCCTAGCAATTCAGGGCTCGTTGCCGTTGGAGCTCTTGGACCTCTGTCTTCCAAAAATGTCTTGTATGCTTCATTGGTCAAGATGGTAAGTTTATAAATATTTTCAAATTTAACTCTTTTAATTGACGTTTTGTCATTTACAGGCTACTCGGGTGAAGGCTTTGGCGAAATCCCTCCGATCGGGCTGCCAGAACGATGAATGTGTAAATATCGCGACCAGTTGGAGCACATCGACGACACTGTCGAATTTCTTTTCATGCAAAATCGGGAGGCGCGTACGAAGGCCCGGCATGATCACAACTAGATTATGTTTTGTATTATAAAAAATGTATTTTAGAAATTGTGATGTTTAACTTGTTGGATACATTATGAAAATTGTATTTTGGATACATGGATGTCTAACTTGGATTTTTTTTTTGCTAGATTATGTTTAACTTGGATGTTTAACTTCTTGGCAATATGTTTAAATTGTGATGTTTAATTTGTATGTGTAAATTCTATGTTTAAATTGTGATGTTTAAATTGTGATGTTTAACATGGATGTAAATTCTATGTTTAAATTGTCAAAACTCATACAGTGAGTTTTGATCAGGACTGCCAGACCACTGGTAGTCCTAATGTAAATCAGGACTGCCAGTAGTCTGGCAGTCCTGATCAAAACTCACTCACAATGAGTTTTGATCAGGACTGCCAGACCACTAGCAGTCCTAATGTGAATGAGGACTGCCAGTAGTCTGGCAGTCCTGATCAAAACTTACACAGTGAGTTTTGATCAGGACTGCCAGACCACTGGTAGTTCTAATATGAATCAGGACTGCCAGTAGTCTGGTAGTCCTGATGAAAACTCACTGTGTGAGAGTTTTGAACTCACTCACAGTGAGTTTTGATCAGGACTGCCAGACCACTGGCAGTCCTAATGTGAATGAGGACTGCCAGACCACTGGTAGTCCTAATGTGAATCAGGACTGCCAGGTCTGGCAGTCCTGATCAAAATTCACTGTGTGAGAGTTTTGAACTCACTCACAGTGAGTTTTGATCAGAAATGCCAGACCACTGGCAGTCCTAATGTGAATAAGGACTGCCAGTAGTCTGGCAGTCCTGATCAAAACTCACTGTATGAGAGTTTTGAACTCACTCACAGTGAGTTTTGATCAGGACTGCCAGACCACTGGCAGTCCTAATATGAATGAGGACTGCCAGTAGTCTGGCAGTCCTGATCAAAACTCATACAGTGAGTTTTGATCAGGATTGCCAGACCACTGGCAGTCCTAATGTGAATCAGGACTGCCAGTAGTCTGGAAGTCCTGATCAAAACTCACTATGCGAGAGTTTTGAACTCACTCACAGTGAGTTTTGATCCGGACTGCCAGACCACTGGCAGTCCTAATGTGAATGAGGACTGCCAGTAGTCTGACAGTCCTGATCAAAACTCATTGTGAATGAGTTTGTATCACATAATGCACACAAGTAGAGTGACTGTGAGTGAGTTTTTTCACATATTGCACACAAATAGGGACACATATTGCACAGATAATGCACACAAGTAGATATTTTTTCACACGTATAGCATACAGGAAAAAGTAAAAAAAAAAAAAAAACATATATTTGACTTCACATTTCAAAATGATATACTTTAATGTTTACAAAATGGGTCATTCATATACAAAATGTGAAAACTTTATTCAGTCATTTTCGACGTCGTATTGGCCAACCGGTAAGTCTCTTGGCTCCTCCATCTTCAACAGTTTTCTATAATGATTGATTTGATGATCAAAAGGTTCGGTCCAGGACTTCGCTTCTCCTGGTGCTAGTTTGTACCAAACGGTTGTAGGTGGAGGAACCGGAGAATGACCGATCATCCTTAGCATGACAAAGTGATCTTTAATTTGACCTATAGTACATAGATTAGTTTGTCTGTGCTCCGCCAGAGGAGCGCACATCGGAAAAAAAAAGTATTGCAAATTCCCGCCGAATAAAGTACAACAGGGATCCGGTACCGATTAGCAAATAAATACAAGGCAGACGGGACGGACATGTAGTGGTCTGGCCCGGTAACACTGTCAGTGCAAGGAATACTTGTCAACAAACTTGCAACTGTTTCTTCGCTTAGGATGCGGGAGTATAATGGAAGACGACTCTCTAATTCCTCGTACAGCTCCTGCCTCACTTGCCTACACTTCGATCCGTGCCGCACAAGTTTCATACTCGAAGACCCGTGCCAGCCTTCCCCAAACGTTTAGCTAGATCGCTAAGGCGAGAATGAGAAACATGTGGAACGAGAGAGAGAGAGAGAGAGAGAGAGAGAGAGAGAGAGAGAGAGATTGGAAGTTTGAAAAGTTTAATATCCTATAGAGAGTACAACTTTTTGGATGGTGATGAACAAATGAGCCTCCCACTTATTTATAAGGTCTCAAAGGGCTTACAAGAAACTACAAACCTTCTGGAACCAGCATATTTCAGTGATTATTCTAGAAAATATTTTCGGGCTTAGATATTTTTCAAGAAAGCTTCTGGAGCATCTAGAAAGATCACGTGTCTTCATGAAGATTTCACCATTTTCTAGATAATTCTACCATCTTCTAGAGAATTCCGAAAACTTTCAGCAAAATTTTGGTCCGTAGAGAATTATGCAGATCCGTCTCGATGGGACGAAAAACCTTTTGCGTGACCCTTTGCTGAATTATTAGTACGTTGGGGCCTATAGACATACATATGTGCGCAAAACAAATGTAAGAGGAACCCAACGACTGCAAACACACAGAGAAACCAGTAAAACCGGTCGAGGCGGCTGCTGTTCAGCGTGCTGCCTTCTATCCATCCCGTCCCCTCCTCGCCGCCCTGCCTAGTAGCCTTGTTCACCGCTTTAACCAGGAACGTGCCCAACCACGACGCCAGCCCAGTTACGCACCAGGTGATTGCAGTCCCCATCGACTTCATCCCGCTCGAGACCTCTGTGTTGTAGAACTCCAACAGCCCGACGAATGTAGTCACGTCCGTGATGCCGAGGATGAGGAACTGCCAGCTTAGCCAGAACAGGGACATAGGGACGCCAGCGGGCAGGTTCTGCAGTCCGTTCTCTTCTACTAGGTTCAGTCTTTTCTTCTCTACGATTGCTGCAACTACGGACGCGGCTATCACAGACACGCAGCCAGCACCAACGCGCTGCAAGGGCGTGATGCCGCGCAAGTGGCCCGTGATTCTTCTCGCGAGTGGGACGAAGAGCCAGTCGTAGGCTGCCAGGAACACCATCTGGAAGATGACTGGGATCAGGAAGAGATTTGCCGGAGAAATGTGAATCTTCCCGAGTCTGGTGTTCATTGTAGTTCCTTGTTGCACTGAGAATCCAAGAATCATGAGGAATGGTATGTAGTTGAGTGTGGAGGAGAGGATCAAAGGGATCAATCGGACAATGATAGTAGAGTTATCAGAGGAACAATGTCAGTGGTCATTTCTCAATCTAAGTTAAGGAAACAACTAAGTTGCACCTGACACACCGACACAGCATATTGGTGTCTGTCCGGTATTGTTTTCATAATTTCTGCAACACTGGTACTTATATAGCTACTTGAAAAATATCCATATCGACAACCCGTGTCCGTATTTGTGCAACACTACAGGTACGTACCAATATTAATATCTGATAAGATACGTACCCAGTATGTCCATACACCAATATCTAAAAGTCCACGGTATGAATATGGATCGGATATATATTACAAAGACCAAAGACTAGTAATTCATCTTCAGAAATAAAACTAATTAAGAGTCTACATTTCTTTTGCCACAATTACCAAATTTAGTTTAAAAACTAAGTAGGTAAGTTTAAAAATAAAACAAGTTTGAATTCTAAACAAAAAAGGTATGTATCAAACCTATAATTTGAAGAAGATGATAGTACCCAATGACTTTCGCTAGGAAGTAGTACCCATGAAGTACTAAGAAAAATCCACAAATACCTAAAACTAAAAGTACAATTAAACAAATAAAAATTTGGATAGATAAGTACTAAGTTGTACCCAAGTAATATCAGTACCCAGTATAGGTAGGCCCTCCTAAATGAAGTACCCATATTTCAAGGTGCAACATAGGGAAACAAGCATATTATTTTATACAAATGGGGGAATATGGAACAGCTTCCTTATTTTGCAATTTATTTTGTTGTTGATGTTATGAAATTATTCAGTTATACAAGCAATTATATATCAATACAAAGCAAGGTTATTTTTTTGATACTCGACTAGCGGGTCTGGATGGCTGTCACGTTTTAAGTAACTGCTGCATAAAATAGATGGGGGAGGGTTACTGGATAATGTTGCAAGCATCCGAACCCACTGGTGGAAATTTTCAACTCCACTGAAGCTATATGAAATATAAATCCTACGAAGCAATGGGTTAGGTATATATATAAAAAGTCAATTCAAATATACAAAGAATGATTTTCAAATACAATTGCATATAGTGATTTATAAACAATATAAAGATAAATTTGTTCATAGAGTTTTCTTTACAATGAATAAATACTACATTTGGTATAAGTAAAATATTTGGTGTGTAATAGCAGGTCAACGAAAATACTAAAGAAATTCATAAAAAAGTATAAATAAATGACGTGTACTTACCTGCATCATTCGAGTAAATGGACTGCCATTTGGTTTCTGATTGCGATAGAAAGGGAAACCGCTAACGAGGACAACTAGTCCTATGAAGATTACAAGAGCAGAAATTCCGAAGCCATAGTCCCATCCCTTGTTGGTTTGCAACCAGACTATCAGAAGAACCCCTACGAAACCTCCCAAGGAGATGCCAAAGGTGAACCAGTTGAAGAAGCTCGACTGATGCCGCGACTCGTCTGGGTCCTCGCCGTCGAACTGATCTCCCCCGAAGGACGCCATACACCCTCGCTGGCCGCCTTCTCCCAGGGCGAACACGTATATGCCTAGGTAAAGGAGGACTAGTTTAGAGCCACTGACTTGTTCGCAAGCACTAACTTGTCCCAGGGGGTTGCAATATGGTGGTTGGAGATTGTGGGCTTGAATTGTTAGCAGTACAAAACCCTTCATGAAAAACAAATAAAAAGAATAATTGTGTTCTTCCCATTAGGATTTCATAACTCAAGAGGATAAAATGAAATGTAGCTGCAGCCATGCCATTATACCTACTATTAATGAAAAGGGTAAATTCTGTGGAACTTCGAATAAAAAGGAGAAATATTATATCTATTGATTAGTTATCTTATTTTGTTAATCAATAATTCATTTATAAAATTTAAAACAAGACAGAGATAATGTTATCATAATTACAAAAAGTAATATCATGTCATATCACAGTATATATATATATATATATATATATATATATATATATATATATATATATATATATATATATATATATATATATATATATATATCAAAATATATATATATATATATATATATATATATATATATATATATATTATATATATATATATATATATATATATATATATATATATATATATATATATATATATATATATGCAAACCTAATCGATATCAAATTTTTTTTGGACCATACCTTGGAGCTTCTTATTCTTAATTCCGCTTTCATTCAATTGTTTAAGATACTGACTGAAAATCCATTAATTAATCATCTTTGGAATTTCTACATTTTTATCGTTCTCCTATGTAGATTGTCCCTTCTATTCTATAAGGCTTAACCTCCCTTGGTATTAGTCCTGGCTCCGCCCTTGGATTTTTTGTTAGACAATATGTATTAATTATAATCCTCCTTTTAATTAGTTTGTAGTAATTAAGCGTAAACACAGTTTTTCATATAATGGATCTAGGTGTTGGATTTAGGGAGTGTTGTTTCCACCGGCATCTTCACCAAATCAGCAAACGAAATCTGTTATGTCCCACTTTTGCCATTTTCACTATACAACACTGGATGAAAACGACAAATGTCAAATGCGCGGAAGGCACCGTTTGGTGTTTGACATTTCAAAATAGAAATGAACTGGCCCTTAGTTAAGGATCCAGGTTGTTGGGCCGAGTTTTTTGAATGCGTATAATGACTTTTGAGAGAGAACTTTTAATGCTGGGTTACCAGACCGAGCTATCCCAATTATTCAGAAAGCTCATTTAGATCCCTAAAACAGGTGCAAACTCACCAACTTCAATCGGCACTTGTGCAACAATTGCGCAAAAGAAGTAAAATGTTATAGAGATTTTATGAGGAGATTAGTCTCAATTGAAATGTTGTAGAGTCATCATTGAAATGCCAAGATATTCTTAATGGTCAACACTATTTAAATTAGAGACGACTACTAAAAGTGGTGAACGTACTTCAATCAGGAGATTAGTCTCAATCGGGAGAAACACATTGCGGATTATAATCCTTCCAAGACCCCGAGGGCTGACTATATTGTGGTATTCTTGGGTCGACAGTCTTGGAAAACAATAGAATCTCCCTTTGTCGCTTCGTCGTTGTCACTAGATCTAGACTAAGGTTAGGGTTAAGAGTGAAGGTTAGGATGAAACCGAGTAAGTTATCAATGAAAGTTCAGGGTAGTGACTTGCACATAAAAATATTACAAAGGAGTTAAGTTGCAGATGAGCATACTTCAGACTAAAACTGCAGAGTAGCCTTGAAACTATCTTATGAATATTAAAATCAAACTTAATTAATAGCGTATGTAGAACTTATTTAATTAATTAACTTCTGATACGCAGCTGCCATGGTGTGATTAGATCTATATTATTCAACTAAGAACACTAATATGAATCAAGCAAGATGTTGACTGCTAAACATTATTTTGAAGGCAAGCTTAATGTGGTCACAATGAGTGGGAACTTGGGATTCCTATGAGCAATATTCCAAATTCCTTTTTTTTCTTCTTCTTGTTTTATATCTATATAATTCTGCTTCCTAAGTATTATTTTGAGGACCGCCTTGGTTTTGCATATAGATTATTTACCTCAATCTGTCCTATAATATACATTATTGTTCAAAATTGGCAAATTTGTTTAAATCTCTCTAATTTTCATAAATTTATCATGCTGTTTGATTATAGTTCATGGCCTAAAAGATTTAGTACTTAAGTTTTGGTCCATCCAAGTGCCACAAGGCTGCTGCTTACGCGAGATTTGGGGATGATCAAGATGTATACAATCTTACCCAATATATATGGAGATGCTGTTTTCGTTATTCATACTTGCATACTACATAATGCAAGCAACAACCCTTACCATCAGGACATACAATATCCTCAGTTTTGGTCCCTATACACTAAAATTTCTCTAACTAAAATAGTATGCATCACCAAAAGGAATATGTCACACTTAAAAACAGTTGGAGTGCAATTAAAATATTATACCATAGTTTAAAATAATATACGTCAGCCACTCGACATAAGTTTATAATTACTTCCTACTTATTTCACTATCAAGGAAATCATACGAAAATACTAACTTTTTCGGGTTTTTTTTTTTACGGTTGAGTAGTAATAGGGACCTTGAATAGTTAGGAAAATTGTAGGGACCTTTAACTAAATTTTGCTTTATAGTTCTTTGTTCACTTTGAGGGCATCACCTAATGGGACGGTCAAGCTTGTTGGTTGCATCGTGGAGGACATCGATTCGAGTCCCGAAAACAGCCTAACCATGTATATGTAGGTCATGTACGTACATCTTCAGCTTCTCCATAAACAGCAGCCTCATAACATTTGGATATCCTTTCGCTTTTGTGTTTACTTCCCATGAAATTGTTATTTATTACAGACAATTAATAACTTTAACGTCCCATAACCTGCATAAGCAATGCCCTTTATCCGCAACTTTGGATATGATTGTCTAGAATGGTGGTTATTATTACTAATATTTGGAGGAGTTTCTTTATTCTGTAAAGTTCTTTTAGAAAATAAAATAAAATAAAGGATGATATCAAGGAGATCCCAACTAAACTTGTATTCATAGAAAAACAAGATATTCAGATTTTGGAGTTCATTAACATTGCCTTTTTGAGTGTTTGGGTTTACCATGCAAATGGACTCTTAAAAGACAGAAGTTAAGATATTACTTAAGATATATGTAAAAGAAACACAATTCTATGTACTTTGTGAAGTCAAACACCAATATTTAGGCTACTAAGTTTTCAGTTTGCAGCAAGTTGAGATAACTGGAGAAAGGGGTAGACATATTTACCAGGATTATGAGAACAAATATAAGGATGGTTTTGAATCTGCTGACATATGAGTCAGAAATGAAAGCTCCCAACAGTGCAAAAGCGGCAATCGAACCGGATAAATTAGTTCCGATGGTCGTGGTTTTCGCAACACCCATATGCATGGTGCCGATAAGGTAGACGATCAGATTTATCGTGTTGGACACGGCAACCAAGCTTAATACCATCTGCATAACTGCACATTTCAGGGAACTACTGATCAGCAAGCATGCATGTATCACTTGAGCAGGTGATTTTCTTTTTCTCTCGGAGTTAATATACAGATCTTTACAGTGTAATATTTATGTGAACAATGTATAGAAGTAATGCTTAATAATTAGACTATTGGAAGAATTTAAATTTTTGCAAGCTCTATTGCGCTTACCTATGCTTTATGTATGTCTATCCTAAATTTATCAGCAAATGAAATCAAAGTAGTACGTATTATATGTGGTAACAAAAAGAAAACATATATGCATCTATATATGCTAGTTGATGATATATATATATATATATATATATATATATATATATATATATATATATATATATATATATATATATATATATATATATATATATATATATATATGAAGGCTGGCAAGCTGTGGGTCTATCGTTTGGCGGACGGATTGAGTTGGTGCATTCGGTTATTGCGGGCATCACGATGTTCTGGCTCCAGTCTATCCAGATCCCTACGGCTACTATTCGAAAAGTGGAGGCCATCTGTGCTGACTTCATCTGGAGGGAAGGGATGCATGCGATCTCCTGGGACCAGCTATGTCGGCCACGGGAGGAAGGAGGAGTGGGGTTGAGGCCTCTTCATGAGGTCAGGAAGGCAGCTTGTGTGAAGATGGCCTGAAAATTCATCAAGGGGAGGGGGGGGGGGCGCTCTGGACGTAATGGATGGCGAACAGATACCTTAGGAGGACCAACTTCTGGGCCTGCAGGATAGACAACAATTTTTCGGTCACGTTTAAGGCCATCCTGAGGTGTCGGCCGGTGCTTCAGACCGCTATCTGCAGGCACATGAAGGATGGGACGACTACAGACATCTGGCTAGATCCTTGGTTGGTTTCAGATCCTTACTCGAGCTATTGGGAGGTCAGCTGGGCAGAGAAGCGGGCAGGGGGCTCACATGTAGTCGGATCATCAGAGATGGAGTTTGGAGGCCAGAAGGATATCCATATACTGCTCAGCTTGCCGAGGAGATTCACCTTATTACTATTGACGCTAGCCAGACAGAGGATTCATGGAGCTGGGCCGGCCCAGCTACAGGGGACGGGTCAGGTCTATTCTGCTTTCGTAGCTGCTACGACTTGGTTCGGACCCACCACGACCGCGCTGAGGAGGTTGACTTCATTTGGGGCAAGGGGGTTGTCCGAAAAATGCAACTATGTACATACCGACTCCTACGGGGTAGACTGATGACGAGAGACAGACTCCTCCGATTTGGGATGCAGATTTCGGATGCCAAATGTGTGCTATGTAATGTGGAGGATGAATCTATGGGACATCTCTTCTTTGTATGCCCGGTGACCTGGCACATTTGGACTGAGCAGTGTGCACAGCTGAGAGGAGGAGTTGGGGTGGATAGAGACATCCGGAGCATTCTCAGCTGGATCCGAGATCACAGGGGCCGGGATCCGGGGTGGGCCAGAAGAGCCAGAGTTCGTCTCGCCGCGTCCGTTTGGCACATCTGGAAGGAGCGGAACAAACGTATTTTCGAGGGCTTGACTACCCCCCCATTGGAATTCTACATAACATAGAATTCGATGTATCAGTAATGGCCCCATAATATTATAATTTTGGACATGGAAAGTTATATTTATGTATTGTAATACCTTTTTCGCTATATGCGAGAAATAAATTTACCCTTATTCCAATATATATATATATATATATATCAAAGTATCTTCATGAGAATCTATATTGCACAGACACAGAAAGATTAATGGTGTCCGTACCTGTATCATGTTCATATAACCCATATCCTTGTCCGTATTTGTGTAACATATGGACTACATATGTCTCTATCTTAAAATATCTGTATCCCATATCCGTGTCGCGTCCTCATCCATATTGTGTCCATATTCATGCAGTCGTGTTATATATATATATTATCCTAGCTCTTTCTTTCATCGTTCTAGTAGGTTGTGTGCTCTGTTCTTGATATTCTTTTTGTACTATATATATATATATATATATATATATATATATATATATATATATATATATATGTGTGGCGAATCTCTCAGGCGATCCTAGGGTTTCGCTCGAACTAGGGTTTCCTGTTTGGGACCCAGGTCTCACCGGCGATGGCAGCCTGGAGCCGGGCGGCGAAGGCCGCTTGGAGGCCGGGGGATGGACCACGGTCCATAGGAGGGGACGATCGCGCGGTGCGGGAGGGGGGACGGCCCAAAAGGAGGCTGCCCCGTCGTCACAGAGAAGACCGACGGACTACGGCGGAAAGGGGATACAGCGACGAGGCCATATGTGGCGGGCTATGGCGCCGAGGCCGCACCCAGCGGTCATTCCCACGTCTGGCCCTCCGCAAGGGAGCCAGGGGTCGAGACCCAAACCAGTTACGTCACAGGATAAAGGAAAGGCGCCCATGGAGGCGAGCATACAAGGCAAATCTTGGGCAGACCTGGTAGGAAGTGAATCGACAGGTGGACGAGGGCAGATGCATTATGTGGCTCCAACAAAGGTAGGGAACGGCCTTCGTGCGTCGTTCACCAATGAAGACCTAGCCGAGACAATAGATTATTGGAAGAATACATTAATTCCATACGTGCTCGGGAACCGTCCCTTTTACCACCATATACGGGGGTATACAGAACGTGTATGGCGGCCAAAGGGAAGTATGGAATTTTTCTCTCGCAGCAACGGGTTCTACTTTGTCTGGTTCGGCATGCAGGAGGATATGGAGAAGGTAATACAAGGGGGGCCTTGGACTTTCGATGGACGTCTTATTATGATGAAGACTTGGACCCCGGATACACGATGTGAGCGTGAAGTTCTCCGATCGGTTCCGATCTGGATCCGACTCCCGGAACTACCTCTTCTCTATTGGAGTAACCAGATGATAATGAAGCTTACAAGCTTAGTGGGCTCTCCTATTAAAGCTGACGAGCGTACCACGACCAGGGCGATGATGGGATTTGCTAGAGTGTTTGTAGAGATTGAGGTGGGGAAGGAACTACCCTCTCATATTGAATTCGAAGTACCATCTGGGGAGGTGTTCATTCAACGGGTGGAATACGAGTGGGTCCCTCCAGTCTGCTCACAATGTAAGATGTTTGGCCACCCCCCAGAGGAGTGTAAGAGCCCGAGAGATGAAGGGGCATACAGCCCGCCCAAACAAGCAGGAGAACCTTCTCCCAGAGCAAGACCAAGAGACATCCATGAGTCTATGGGCGGACACGAGGAGGGGTGTTCCAAGCAGGGAGCTGTTCAGGTGGCGTGTTCGTCTGGAGTCGAAACAGAGGGTATGGAGTTGGAAACGGATACTGGTTTGGGTAAGTCCGTAGTGCCGAATAAACTGCCAGCAGAGGGATGTTCGAAAGGAGCCGATGTTGGGGGAGGGGGGATGTGCTCTCCGGGGTGGATTGATACAGACTTACTTCGGCGCAACCGAACTGCCCAGGGAGATGAGAGGGCATGAGCGGTCATCACCTTCAAATCTCAGAGGGGCAGAGCGACTCGCGGGCGAGGGAGTCATAAGGGATGCACGTTTGTAGAGATGACTCGCAGACTCTCCAGTAGACTTATCGCACAGGGTAGTTCGGACTCGACCGGAGGATTGATGGAGGTGGGAGGCAGCCGAAAACGACAGGCTATCTCGTCACGGGGACTTGAGGACAGACCCTCCACTAGTACATATATATGTATGGACAACCCGAAGTGGCATATCCTAATCCAGGAAGCATGGAAGGAACGAGAGAAGGATTCGAAGACCGGCTCAGTTCTCAAAGAAGTAGAAACTTGTCCGCACTCAGAGGACAAGGATCTGACTATTTCTGAGGCCTCCGCTAATATTTAAATGTCTCTTATATCGTGGAATGTTAGAGGGGCGTGTGCTATAGGCCGCTGGAAGGAGATTAAAGAAGTGATACGGAAGGGTCAATTTAGCATTTGCGCGTTGTTGGAGACTAAGATTAAATCTGGAAAGATGCTGAGTAGGCGAACACCCAGCAACTGGAAGCAGGTCAACAATCTAGACATTTGTCATATGGCCCGTATTTGGGTTAGTTGGGATGCCAATAGCTGGGAGGGGTTGCCGGTCTCCATTACTGAGCAAATGATTGTAGTTAATTTCAAAAACAAGGGAGGGCTCCAATTCCTTTTCGGTGCTATTTATGGTCATAACGATAGGAGACGTCGCGAGGAGTTGTAGAAAGATATTATTTATCTCAGTTCGATGGCCAGACATCAGAACAACATTCCTCTTCTGCTTATGGGAGACTTTAATGCGATATTGTTTCAGCATGAGAAAATAGGAGGAAGGGGGTTCCGGAGGTGATCCTTCAAGAATTCCAGAATTGTATTCTCCAGGCTGGGCTACAACAACTAGAGCGGACAGGTCATCTTTGGACTTGGAATAACAAATCAGTAATGAAACGGGTGGTATGTCAACTTGATAAAGCTTTCGATCGGTAATACTGCTTGGTTCCACTTATTTCCGAATGGCAAGGCAGAGGGGCTACCGACGGGCACGAGCGACCACTCACCGGTGTGTGTGAGACTGACTGCTACCCATCAGCCTCGGGCTCGCCCTTTTAGATATAATAACAAGTGGCATATGATGGAGGGGTATGGGGAAGTTGTGAAGGGTGGGTTGCAAGCCACGTTCACAGGCAACTGCCAATATAGACTAGTGAAGAGGTTAAAAAGAATCAAAGCCGATCTTAAAGCCTGGAACATGGCGCTACCTAAGCGGTCGCTAGAGGAGGAGGAACAGAGGCCGTACCAGGTGCAAACCAAGCTTCAGGCGGACATCGAGAATCGTGACCTGGCTGCGGAAGAGCGGACACTCGCATCGGAGGTGGGGCGCCTTCGGTCCCTGGAGGAAATCGACGCTGCACAGCGGGCAAAATGCCAGTGGCTTCGGGAGGGGGATAGAAACTCTCGATTCTTCTTTGATATCATCCGTATGCGCCAACACCGTAATCACATCGGTAAGATACTTCGTCCAGACGGGCAAGAGGCGATATCACCTGAAGTTATTCAGAAGGAGGCTGTAAGGTACTATACTGATCTTTATAATCAATCGAATTATTGTACTGAGTTCCCTGTTATTATTTGTAAGAAACTGGTTACTCCTCATGGGAACGGTCTGATGCGGGCTGTGGTGGAGATCGAGGAGCTAGATGCTATAGTGAAACAGGCTGATGCTGATAAAGCTCCAGGACCAGATGGGTTCGGTAGCAAGTTCTACAAGGTTCATTGGCAGGATATCAAGTTGCAAATCCTTGAGATGGTTAGAGATTTCTTTGCTAATCGGAAGCTGTTGAAGGAACTTAATCATACGTTCCTCACTCTGGTTTCGAAAAAGGAGGGGGCGGAGGCGCTTTCTGACTTCAGGCCCATTGCCTGTTGCAATTTTTTATATAAATTGATCACTATTCTTATGTGTCGGAGGATGGAGGAAGCTATGCGGGGACTTTTTTCGTTCAACCAGGCTGCATTTATCAGAGGCAGATCGATTGCTGATAATAGTCTCTTGGCGCATGAGTTGGTCCGAGATTTTAATAAAGCAGGGGGTATGCGTGCATGTTTAAAGCTTGATTTACGTAAAGCCTACGACATGGTGAATAGGGGCTTTGTCTGCCATATCATGGAAGCCATGGGATTCGATCGAGATTGGGTGGATATGATTCGTGAATGCATCTCCTCTCCCTCTTTCTCGGTGCTGCTGAAGGGGTGTCCGCATGGCTTTTTTCAGAGCAACAATGGGATTCGTCAAGGAGACCCGCTGTCCCCGTATCTTTTCACCATAGTGATGGAGTATTTTACTTGTCTGATGGACATAGCAGTTACTCAGGGGAGGATCACACCGCTGCAGAAAAGGATTGTTCCGAATGTGTCTCATCTCATTTATGCGGATGATCTTCTAGTGTTCATGGTGCCCACATACAAAGGGCTGGATGCGCTGTCCAATATCATTCAACAATTTGGGGCTCATACAGGACTCCTTATAAATCAAGATAAAAGCTGCATTTACTTCAATCAACACTGCCCCAATAAAGAGGAGTGAGCTAGTCGGATTGGGATAACAAGAGGGGAATTACCAGTGAAGTATTTGGGCATCCCACTCTGTGTGAACTACGCAAGAGATGCGGAATGTCGGAGCTTGGTGGATTATGTCCAAAGACGAACGGAGGGTTGGCATGCTCAGAATCTGTCCTTCGGGGGCAGAATTGAACTGGTAAAGGCGGTGATCCAGGCTATAGCAGCTTTTTGGCTTCAAACTATCATGCTTCCTACTGCTACTATTAAGTCTATTGATAAGATTTGTGCAGACTTTGTGTGGCGAGGGGGTATACTTGCTATTAGTTGGGATACCTTATGCAGACCAAAGGAGGAAGGAGGGGTGGGGATCCGTCCCCTTCGGAATCTTCGGACGGTTGCTGCTCTCAGGCTCACATGGAAATTCATATCCGGGGCCTCCCTATGGGCTCAATGGATGTGGAATAATTATGTCAAGGAAGATAGCTTCTGGCGGATGGGGAGAAATAACAATGCGTCGGTTACGTTCAAGACGATCATTCAGCAAAGACAATGGATTAAACAACATATTGTTCGAGCCTTACGAGATGGTGAGTCCACCGACCTGTGGTTCGACCCGTGGGTCGGCCACTTGAGCTTTGCAGACAGATTAGGAGTCAATCTTCCGCCTCGAGTTCAACCGGGAATCCGGGTGAGCTCGCTTACCCACAATGGAGCTTGGCGGGCGGAAGTGGGTGGCCTGATCGGTCGATTCAGCCATGAAATTAGGGCGGTCACCCTGGACAGAGAACGGGTCAGCGACAGTTGGACATGGAAGGACCCGAGTAGCGGAGACTTCGAGCACCGGCGGGTTTTCAAAGAGGTCAGAGACTCTTTCCCCAAAATTGACAATATGCTATTCATTTGGGTTAAAGGGGCAGCCAGGAAATGGCAATACTGTACGTACAGGGCCATGCTTGGGAGGCTCATCACTCGAGATAGATTGAGGAGGTTCGGGGTCACTGTGGATAATCAGTTGTGCGCCCTATGTGTGGGAGATAATGAGAGTATATCGCATCTTTTCTTTCAGTGTCAGGCTACTTGGGCAGTGTGGGAGCATCAGAAAGGTAAATTGGGATTGGCTGCTGGGGGAGAACGGGACCTAAACTCAGTTATAGACGGTATCAAGAACGAACGGGGCAGAGAAGCCAGCTGGGGCTCGGAAGCTCGAATTCGGCTTGTTGCGACAGTATGGCATATCTGGAAAGAGCGGAATAAGCGTATATTTGAGGGGTTGAATGCCCCCATGATAGGATTACTTAGCAATATTGAGTATGATTTAAGGCTGATTTCTGTAAAGCGGGTCTAAACATGACCGCGGATTTGTATTTTTCTTCTCTCTATTAAATTGAATTACCTTTTTCCAATATATATATATATATATATATATATATATATATATATATATATATATATATATGGGTTAAACTTTTTCCCAATAAATATCAAGAACATGCAATTTTGATCGATAGTTAATGTTGAAAAATAATTTTCTTGAGAAAAAAAGTAGAATAACTATAAGACTCTCTCTGTAGCTTATAGTATACTAGAAGTCGCGGACGCACGGATCCTTTGTGTGATTTTTTCCCCTCAATTTTTAAAAATGTATATTTACATGACAATCTATTTAACATAATATAAAAAAATTTGAAGTAAATTTATTTTTGAGATGGTGAACATTTATTGTAACTGGAAGTGTGTAATTATGAGTGGTTAGTAATTATATTAGTGGGGGGTGTGTAATTTACATGTTTCACCTCTAGTTAATTTAACCATATTATATGTATATACATATATAAGGTTGGAGAATGACACTTTTGTAACATGAAGTTCCGAAAGATCTCGCTTCATTTATTTCATTGACACTGTCAGTAGTGTTCTAAAGAAAGGAATTCTGGAAGTGTAATAGTTATTCTTACATAGGATGAAAAGGGAAGCTCGGATTCCTCCATGCCTCTCTTTGTCAATGGGATTCCCACGCCAGTCTACGAAGCCCTTGGTCGCCATGGACGGTTCACTGCCAGTCTTAATTTTGTGATTGGGTTCTTCTTCTTTTGTGTATCAGAAGCTCTGGCTCGCTACTTATATAGACAGAAAAAATGTTATGTACATAACAATTAGTACCCACTCATTGGAACATAGAGCCAAATGGACAAACCTAGTGCCACATGTCAGTCTAAGATGAATTGGATCTCGTAGGCCGGCGTGCAGGAATAAAACCGATGTCACGTACGACCTAGATACTGTGACCAAGTAACAATTTCAGACTTACTTGAATGCATACGGCCGGTGTTTACAGAGAGCAGGGATCTGCAGTGCCGACATAATATTTATAAGACGGCATATTATAAGTGTACTATATATATTGCTCGCTCGCTCACCTGGCCCGCGTGTCAGTGTGCGGGTATGGGAACGAATGCCCGTTGGTATGTATCATCTGTTCATCTTTGATTTTTTTTTACTTTTGGTATTTATTTTATACAAACCTTGGTGTCACCGGCTTAATTTCTTCACTTATTTCAAGTAGTCTATTCAGCATCAAGTTGTAGCCTTAGAAAGAATGATAGAGGGGTAGCCGTTTTGAAGTCAACATATCAAGTTGGACGAAAGTCTTGTTTGGTTCGCAAAAGTAGCCGTTTGGACGGTTGGAGAGGAAAGTTTTGTGCATATGCATGAGTCCATCTTGATGTTGACATGGAGGGGAGGAGGGCGGAGAGGAAATTGTTCGGGTTAGAGCATCTCAACGCTATTGTCTTGTTTTGTGTTGTGATTTCTATGTGACATGAGGCACAAGACAATGTTTTTCTTATGTGGGAAGATGATATTCACAAAAGAAAATGGGATAAAAAAGTGTTCTCCAATACAAAAGTATTGAGAAGACAATAAAAAATATTTTTTCCAACTTCCAAGACAACTTCTACACTTCTTCATTTTTTTATAAATATTTATATTCATAATTGATGATGTGGAGGCAAAGTCATTGTGAAGTGTATTGTCTAGATCTAGATAACCAATTTCACAGTCCTTGTCATGTCATTGACTCATTGTTATGTCAAACTTCATGATTAATTCTACATTTGTATTGGAGAAGGATTTTTGAAATAAAAGATTGTCATTCCTATGTGGCTATCATTTTTTTTTTCAAACTCACAATGGGTTGGAGATGCTCTTAGCAAAGAAAGGAGAGGAAATTCGAAAATTTTCATCTAAAGCATTAATATTAATATATATTGTATAGAAAGCACAAACTTTTAGGAAATTTCATTTGAGGCATCAGAACGCCCATCAGAAGGGCGTTTTGCGTTTTTTTTTTTTTTTTTTTTACGTTTTATGTTCTGATGGCGTTAACGACGAGGGGGACGGAGAATCCACGTCAGACGAAAACGCCCATCGGAAGGGCGTTTTTCTTTTCTTTTTTTTTTTTCTTTTTTTTTTTTTGCAACGACGGAAACCGAAAATAACAAATTTGTAAAATATGAAAATACACAGAAATGCTAGAAAGAAGGAAACAAAAAAAGAAGCATTAATTACACTCGACTGCAAATACACCAACAATTAATACATAAAAATACACAGAAATGGGAAGGGAATCTCGAATTATTTTTCTCATTTTTAATTTATCTGCTTGTCTTTTTTTTTTTCTACAAACAACAAATAAAAATCTAGCCAAGACCAACACTTAATACATAAAAAATAAAAAAATAAAACCCTTACGGAAATTATCTTTGGCAAAATAAAAATAAAATAAATATAAATCAAACACAAAACGCCTTTTACATGGACGTTTTCCCATACTTTTTTGCATTTAAATCCCTCCAAACCAACCATATTTTACATATAGGTCCCTCCAATGCAAAAACAATGAGGGACCTATATGCAAAAACAGCTTTATTTTGTTGAATGCAAGGACAGTAGTAAAACAAATAATAAGAATAAGAATAAAACGGATAACAAATAATAGGAATGACAACTTTATTTTGTTGAATGCAAGGACAGTAGTATAACAAATAATAAGAATAGCTTTATTTTGTTGAATGCAAGAACAGCTTTATTTTGTTACATATAGGTCCCTCCATTTTTTACACGGATCACAAATAATAAGAACAAAAAAAAATATACAAACTTCGAGAGAAACGCGCCCCGAAAAGCTGCCTCCAGACTGCCATGCAACCAGAGAATAGGTGTAGTGTTGAGCGACATGATTAGACAGAGTGAAATGTCCCATCGATGCTCAGGAAAAACGCCCTTTCGAAGGACGTTTTCTAATTTTTTTTTGTTTTTAACGGAGTTAACGGAAGAGAAACAGACAAGTGTACGAAAATATTAAAAAATAGAAAAAGCCTATCGGAAGGGCGTTTTTGTGCTCCGTAGAAAATAATTCCAAACTTTGTGCTTTGAGTGGGATTTTATAAATATTCAATGCTTTGTATGAAAATTTCCGGAGGAAATTTTATGAGAAGAAGAAGAAGAAGAGGGGGAGGGGGAGAGGGGATGTTAACCTTAGCTGTCTCTTCCTTGGAGTTTCCACCTCCTCATTTTTGGCAATGGCGATTTCTTCGCCTCTTCCTTGGAGCTTCCACAAGAGAGAGAGAGAGAGAGAGAGAGAGAGAGAGTGCGCTGAGAGAAAAGTGCGTTTAATAATAATAATAATAATAATAATAATTAAATTTAGTGTAGTATTTACATTAAAGTTGTTAAATTAATGTAATTTTTTTTCTCAAATCGATAATATTTTTAAAGAAATAAGCTAAAAAGAAACAAGTTATAAAAAATTATAATGCAAGCATTCAGCCGGAAAAACTAGCTGTATATGTACGCATTCATAAATTCCGCAAGTCACACTTGGGAAAATTGAACATTTTTTTTTACGTTATATATGCATTCATATATATGCAATTTGGTTTGGGTGGGTTTAAAGAGAAATCAAATAAATATATGTTATCTAGACAACAAATTGGACACATAGATAATTATATATATATATATATATATATATATATATATAAGAGAAATAAAATATGATATTATATTTTATATATACCAATTTTATAAATTTGATAGATAATTATATACAACTATATATATATATATATATATATATATATATATATATATATATATATATATATATATATAGTTAAAAGAGAAATAAATATATATAAAATATAATATCATATTTTATTTCTCTTTTATATATATATATATATATATATATATATATATATATATATATATATATATATATATATATAGGGGTGTGCATCGGTCGGTGGTCGACCTATTTGGTCCCAACCGAAGTCGAATCAAAGTTAATCGATTTAAAAATAAACAAAACCGAACCAAACCAACCAAATGGTCGGTTCGGTTTTGAAACCGACCGACTTGGTTCGGTTTGGATCGGTTCGACTTGGTCGGTTTTGATCACATAAAAAATGGACTGTATGCTCTCTTTTTTGGTGAAACCTCAGTCAACTTGTACTTTGCAACAGTAAATACAATTCAGCAGCTTTAATTCAACTTGTACTTTGCAGGTGAAGAAAAATGTCAATTATACATATAAAAAAAATTTATATACATTCATCCAAAAGTCTCTTTCATGTGCACAGAAGCAATTAGAAAAGAATATGAGCCGCAAGCACTCCTCTTTGAGACTAGAGAGAGAGAGAGAGCTCTTTCAACTTCTACTTGATAAATGGCTGTGATGTGAATAAATGAACCAAACCGGTATAATACAACCCAATGAACCCATACCCAACCGGCCAACCCTAATTATTTAACAAGGATTTGGTTCGGTTCGGTTCGGTTTAGACGATTTTTGGCATAACCAAACCGTGAACCGAACCGAATCGGTCGGTTTTGAAAAAATTGAAGTCGAACCAAACCAACTGAACCATCGATTCGGTTTTAAAACCAATCGGTTCGGTTTGGCTTGGTTCGATTTGGTCGGTTTGACTTAATGGTGCACAGCCTCTATATATATATATATATATATATATATATATATATATATATATATATATATATATATAAGAGAAATAAAATATGATATTATATATTATATATTATATATACCAATTTTATAAATTTGTTAATATAAATTTGATAGATAATTTTGGTATTTTTGTAAACAAGGAATAGATAATATCACATATGTTTTCATCTTTCAACTCTTATCATCCAAAATATAATATCTGAAAAAACTAATAGATATCACATTTTATTTGACATTTTGGTATTATTTATGTTTTTGAATATATTTTAATTGAAATTTGTTATAGATATGTTTATATTTTAATTAGAATATTATAGATATAAGTGTATGTAGTTAGATAATATGATTAGACAACTAATTTTGAGCCGTTTTTAAACTTCTTAAATATACTAGTCGATGCACGTACCAAAAAAGAAAAGATAAATTCTCTAATATTAGCCAAAAAAATAAATATGGATTTAAATTATATTGAAATAATTTAAACATGATCTACATTTTAATTAAAATTTGTTATAGATATGCTTTAGGAACTTTAGATATATGTTTAGATAATACCATGTGGTTAGTTTAAAAATATTAAGATAATTTAAATTAGATAGAAATTTAAATTAAATAGAATTTTATGATTTATTTTTATGCCAGAGATATACGTGGAAGTTATTAATTTTTTTTCTTAATTATGTGATAATATACAAAAGTATTTTTTTTTTCTTAATTACGTGCCTATTAGGGATATGTCTCACTCTAACCACTTGAGCTAGAGATCCTTGCCTATATATATATATATATATATATATATATATATATATATATATATATATATATATATATATATATATATATATATATATATATATAAAATATACGTGGAAGTTATTAATTTTTTTTCTTAATTATGTGATAATATACAAAAGTATTTTTTTTTTCTTAATTACGTGCCTATTAGGGATATGTCTCACTCTAACCACTTGAGCTAGAGATCCTTGCCTATATATATATATATATATATATTTATATATATATATATATATATATATATATATATATATATTTAATCATGCATCCATTAGTTGTTGCAAGATGATAACAAAGTTGTAAAAAGAAAATTTTAAAATTGTCTAGTTTTAAAAAGAAAATTTGAATGATATTATCTAATTTGTTGACTTCTAAGAAGAAAATTTAAAATTTTATATCATCTATACGGAAAAACTTTATACCATTAAAAAAAAAATATATATATATATATATATATATATATATATTTAATCATGCATCCATTAGTTGTTGCAAGATGATAACAAAGTTGTAAAAAGAAAATTTTAAAATTGTCTAGTTTTAAAAAGAAAATTTGAATGATATTATCTAATTTGTTGACTTCTAAGAAGAAAATTTAAAATTTTATATCATCTATACGGAAAAACTTTATACCATTCATACTCAAAATTTCTTTTTAACTTATATACGATATTATATCTACATATATTATTATGCGTTCAATTTCATATGATATTATCTTTAAATTTAAAAAGATGATGAAATTGCTTGTTGTTGGATTGCATCTCGTTTCCGGTTGAGTGTACAAAAGAGGGTGACAATGGTGTTGGTAATTTAGTTCACATCGGGTAAGAGGTGGGATTATAAGCTATAGATAATTGGAATTGGTTTGAGAATTCTCTTTTAAGACATATGGGTCCAATTCAATATTGCACCTCATGGGCCAACTCTGATTCGGGACACACCGCGTTCCCAACAAAGTGATATTATGGCCTATGGTTTCAGGTCTGGTTTGGGCGACTGTGTTAAACGTTCATACATATACATGGATATATGGGCTCTCTTCTCAAGGTGGAATTAGGAGCATATGCAACTATACAGATTAGCTTCAAAGGTGGGTGGTGGGTTTGATGTGCCCAAGTGGATTAAGACGTTGTGGTTACGACGTTGTGGTTGGCAATTGTGGTGTGGATGAACGTGTCGATTTGGTTCTGTTGTCCAACGAATCGAGATGCCAATATGTTAGATCTTCTGAGTGCTCAGCTAACGGGAACGAATAGAGATAGCAGGAGTGCTAAGGTTGTTCAGCTACAAACAAAAGATAGCATGAGTGCTAAGTGTTGGCCCATTCTATGGTCACACCCGATTTTAATAATCGACATGAACTTAAGTCAATACACAAAATATACGAACTGCTACTAATCATTTCAGGACGTGTGAAATTAATATCAACAAGCGTCGTACTACTGCATCATCAAGCACATAAATCATCAACCTGAAGCTTACTCTTATTGGAATCCAGTCCGAGTCATTTTACAATTTATTATGTATTTTATCTTTATTGAGTCTAGGATATAAATTGTAAGATCGACTAGGTAATACTGGCTTAGGTTAATCTCAGTCCACTTTTCTATAAAGTCTACCTATTCATATTCCATCCACCAGAAAGTTCAATTTCATTTTTGTAACAGAATTTGACAAATGTTCAATATTTTCCTAGACAGAACTCAAACCGAGTTCGGCCCGAGTTCGGTCCGAACTCTGCCCGAGTTCGGTCTGTTTAAATTCAAATATTTGTTGCCTCCAAATCTGCATGCAACGTTCATATACAAAATCTTTGCATCAGAACTCTGCCAGAACTCTGCCCGAGTTCGGTCCCAGAAAACACCTATAAATAGAAGAAAGTTTTTTATTTCAAATCACTCATTCATTCTTCATCTTCTTTTCTCTATTCAATAAGTGTTTTTATCCAATCAAAAGTTTTCATATCACACCTACACTCCTCTTAGCCAAAAGCCAGTAATATCTATTTCGATCTAAAGTCTTTTGGTTCTCTAGAGTTATAAAGAGGTTGTTCAAAGTACAACAATTATCTCTGTTGTGGAGCCGGTCGTGCGCTCGTTACCAAGCACGGTGTTATGAAGTTAGTCGTGCACTTGTCACCAAGCACGGTGTTGTAAGAGACTGCAAGCTCTCAATTAGCTTGTGCCTTAGTGGATTAACATCGAGCAAGAGTACTCGAGACTGGATTAGTCCTCTCAGAGGGATACCAGTATACATTGCTGTGTCACTGAGTTTGATCTCTTGCTTTATTTATTTACTGTCTCTTATTTACTGCCATAGTTTATAATTTTTTAAATTTGGTGATTATTTTCTGCTGCACTCGCACTCACTCTATTCACCCCCCTCTAGAGGTGCTTAACGGTCCTACAATTGGTATCAGAAGGAAGAGAGATATCCAAGAAAGCAATGAAGATGAAATAATATGCTTTGGATGCAAGAAGTCAGGACACATAAAAAAGGACTGTCCAACTTCGAAGAAAAGCAGTCTATACGATAGATCAAGATCAAGCAGAAAAGCAACAACCAGTCGAAAGTATGCTAACACAAGTATCTGGCATGAAAGTGATGCCAGTGATACAGAGGAAGAAGACAGACCCTATGGAAATGCCAATGTCTGTCTTATGGCTTTTGATAAGGTATCCTCAAACCCTTTGTATGATGACTTTACTTTTGATGAATTAGAAAATGCCTTTAGCGAATTACTTGAAGAACACAGAACTGTGCTTGACAAGTATAAGCAATCTCGAAAAAAGATTAAGGCATACACAACCGAGATAGCTAGACTGTCCAGTCTTATTGAAGACATTAAAGAGACATCTACTATCGGTAACACGGAAGAGATAACCAAACTCAAGGTAGACTATCATAAGGCTATCCTCAAAGTTGATAAGAAAGAAAGAGACTATGTCAAAATACAAGAGTTATATGACATAGAGAAGAAGAATCACTTAGTCACAGAACAAAGACTCTCAGACATGACTGCTAAATATGAAGAGTCTGTTACAGTTTCTAAAAAGTTAGAAATCAAGCTAGGCAAACAGGCAATACCTGTGACACAGCCTAAGTTTAGTCCTAATGCTAAGCATACACCTAAGAGGACTAAAAATCAGAAAGCATGAAAGAAACACGACTATCACCATGCTTTCACTTATAGGTTTTTCAAGAAACCAAATAAGCATGTCAACACAGTTTCAACTACCACTGTTTATAAACTCACTTACACATATTGTGGTACTCATGGACACATATCACAATATTGTTTAGCAAGGAAACTTGTTGACAATCGCACTTTATTTTGGAGACCTAAGACTAATCAATATGGACCCTTCAGTAAATGGGTACCAAAGGATTCATCTACTTGTTTTGTAGGTGGACCCTCAACCCTCTCATGCTAAAAGTAAGTGGATCCTCGATAGCGGATGTTCGCGGCACATAACTGGTGATGCATATTTGTTCGCTACGCTATCGATGAAGAAAGAAGGATACGTCTCCTTCGAAAATAACATGAGAGGTGATATTATTGGTAATGGCACTGTTGGTATATCTCCTTATCCCGTAATAAAGGATGTTTGTCTAGTCACAGAATTGAAACATAACCTACTAAGCATAAGTCATTTGGCTGATAATGGTTATGGTATCAACTTTGTAAAAGACAAATGTACCATATATGATATGTCGTCTGGTAATCCCGTATATGAAGGGATTAGAGAAGACAATATTAATTATGTTTTTTTTGGAGAGTACTAATAATGCAGGAAGATGCCTAGTAGCTAATTTAGATGAAAGCTGGCTGTGGCACATGAGACTAGGGCATGCAAATATGGACACTATCTCACGACTGAGCACTAAGAAGTTGGTAAAAGGACTCCCCGAGATTCCATTCAAGAGAGATATGGTATGTGCTGACTGTGAAAAGAACAAAGCACATAGGTCTACATTTAAATCCATCAACGCTGTAAGTAACCTTTGTAGTTGATACATATGGATTTATTTGGTCCTAGTAGAGTCGCTAGTCTTGGCGGTAAGCTCTACACTTTTGTTATTGTTGATGATTTCTCTCGTTTTACTTGGGTTTACTTTCTATCAAACAAAAATGATGCTATTTTTGAATTTCAGATATTTTACAAAAAAGGTATAAAACGAAAAAGGCTTCATGATTACTTGTATCCGAAGTGATCATGGTGGCGAATTCGTAAATACTGATTTCAAAAAGTTTTGTGATGATAGTGGGTACTATCACGAATTTTCTTGTCCTAGAACTCCTCAACAGAATGGTGTTGTGGAGCGGAAGAACCGTACTCTAAGCGAAATGGCTAGAGTCATGCTGAATCAGCATAATCTTCCTAAATATTTTTGGACAGAAGCTGTTAGTACAGTCTGTCATATTTTAAATAGGGTGTTAATTCGACCTATCTCGAAGAAAATACCATATGAACTTTGGTTTGGAAGGATTCCAAACATTTCTTATTTCAAAGTTTTTGGATGTCGCTGTTTTATCCTGAACACCAAGGATAACTTGGGTAAGTTCGACTCTAAAGCAGACGAAGGGATATTTCTCGGATATGCTGCTAAGAGTAAGGGATATAGAATTTTTAATAAAAGATCTATGATTGTTGAAGAATCTATTAACGTTACTTTTGATGAGCTCAATAGTCACAGATCTAGTGACAGTGATGATGAAGGTGTACAAGCAAAAACCGATAAGAGTCATGTGGAAGATCTGGCTCATAAATTTGAATCATTAAAATTTTTACCAGATCATCCAGAGACACTCATCATAGGTGATGTATCAAAAGGTGTAAGTACATGCTCCTCTCTTAGAGATTCTGAAATAGCAGTAAATGTAGCTTTCATTTCTCAAATAGAACCTAAGAATATAGAAGATGCTTTTTCTGATAAATTTTGGATTAATGCCATGCAAGAGGAACTAAATCAATTTGAAAGAAACCAAGTTTGGAAACTCGTTCCTAAACCTATTGGTCAATCGATAATTGGTTCCAAATGGGTGTTCCGAAATAAACTTAGTGAAGATGGACAAGTTCTACGCAACAAAGCACGTCTAGTGGCACAAGGTTATAATCAAGAAGAAGGTATTGATTATGACGAGACATATGCTCCTGTTGCTAGACTAGAAGCTATCCGCATGTTTTGTGCATTTGCATATTTTAATAATTTTAAATTATTTCAAATGGACGTAAAAAGTACATTTTTGAACGGATTTCTAAAAGAAGAAGTTTTTGTGAAACAACCCCCTGGTTTCTAAGATTTTCAAAAATCGGATCATGTCTTCAAGCTTAAGAAAGCACTCTATGGATTCAAACAGGCACCTCGTGCTTGGTATGAACGCCTAAGTACCTTCTTACTTGATAATGGTTTTTCAAAAGGAAGAGTTGATACAACTTTGTTTATCAAATCTTTAAATGATGACATTCTTCTTGTGCAAATATATGTTGATGACATTATATTCGGTTCTACTAATGAAAAACTATGTCAAGAGTTTGCTAAGTGTATGCAGAGTGAATTTGAGATGAGTATGATGGGAGAGCTGAACTTCTTCCTAGGACTCCAGATTAAACAACACTCAAAGGGAACATTCATCAATCAAGCCAAGTATATGAAGGATATACTGAAAAAGTACGACTTCGATATTGTAAAGCCTATCGGAACTCCAATGTCTACATCCACAAAGCTTGATACTGATGAAAGTGGCAAACCTGTCGACCAGCGTAAGTATCGAGGTATGATTGGTAGCTTATTATATTTAACTGCTAGTCGTCCTGATATTATGTTCAGTGTTTGCATCTGTGCACGATACCAGGCAAATCCTAAGGAATCACACCTAAGTGTCGTTAAGTGTATCTTCCGATACATTAAGAGAACTTCTACAGTCGGCTTGTGGTATCCTAAAACCAAATTCTTTGACCTGATAGGTTACTCGGATGCAGATTTTGCAGGATGCAAAGTAGACCGTAAAAGTATCAGCGGTACGTGTTATTTCTTAGGAAAGGCCTTAGTCTCTTGGTTTAGCAAGAAGCAAAATTCTGTAGCATTATCAACTACTGAGGCTGAGTATATCGCCGCAGGACGTTGCTGTGCTCAAATTTTATGGATGAAGCAAATCCTAGAAGACTACAATCTGCACTACACTAAGATTCCTATTTATTGTGATAACACTAGCACTATTAATCTGACTAAGAACCCTGTATGTCATTCACGCACAAAATATATTGAGATTCGTCATCACTTTTTACGTGATCACCAATAACATGGGGATATCTGCCTAGAGTTTATTGACACAGATCATCAACTAGCAGACATTTTCACAAAACCACTAGCTAAAGACCGATTTAACATAATGAGACGAGAGCTCGGCATACTTGAATTTTCAGATTCATAGTGTAGTATGGTAATTAAATTTATTTTTATGACTCGAAACTTCGTAATTTATTTAACAAAAATTATTTTGGGTACAAGCCGGAAGGGCCCTTCTGTCATACAGGTGTAAATAGCCTGAAGCGACACGGTGCACTAGTCTTCGGACTACTGCTAGCTGGGATCCGGCCCCTACAGCTAACCCAAAGTAATAGACGTTATTAAATGTAGAAGTCAACAGTCATAAAGTTAAAATTTAAACACCAAAACTGCATATACGGCCTCGAAAATACAAGCAGCCGAACTCGGACCGAACTCTGACCGAGTTCGGACCGAATTCGGACCGAGTTCGGTCGGCGCTGTTCAGCTTCCAGAACCGAATAGCCGGCCCTAGCTCTATTTAAACCATTCCTTCCTTCTTCTTTTTCACTCATCCAATCCGAGAACAACCCTCTACTACTCCCAAAAGTTCTTCCCCCTCCTTCCCTTCAAGCTTCCAAGGAGTTTTAGTGGGCAACTCTACTTCATCTTCTTCCTCCTTTCTAAGGTACTTCATTTTTTTCTTTCCTCTCATCTATGGCACCCAAGAGTCAGAAAAGAAAGGTTGATTCCTCACATGCAGGATTCTCTTCTGATTACGTCCCTACTAATGTTTTCAGTCCAGCTAGACCCATAGGTTCTGATGATTATGATTCCGGTCTATTTCCTGACAAGGAATTTTTGGACCTTTGGTTTGATTCCTTTTCTGGTCGTAGAATATGTGCTGGAGCTTGTGTAAACTTTACTATATTTTCTGAATACGCTCCCACATTTGTCCGTCTCGGCTTTCGTGACTTCTTCGAAGTAGCCGAGAATATCTATGACAACGCTATCCGTATGTTTTACTGCAACTTGCAAGTAAAACCTAATAGAAACTTCTATTCTTGCGTTGCTGGGCAAAAATTAGAATTCAGCGCCACCGACATCAGTGAATATTTTTATGTTCCTGATGTGGGTGAAGCATTAGTGGATATTCATCACATCCAATTCCCTGAAGGTGTCACTCTCGACTCCTTCAAAGAACTGCTTTGCCATCCAAGACCTGTTCCTAGAAGAATCTTTTCTAAAAATCTCAACCAAAACTTCTATGAACTACATAGGTTTATTTTCTCAGTTCTTCTTCCGAAGAAAGGATCCTCTGATGAGATCACTTTCTTGGAATTGTCCGCCATGTATCATATCCACTTTGGCATTCCATTTTCTATTTCCAAGACCATGATGGCCTGGATGCTGAACTACAGAAATGCAGGACACAACCTAGTGTATCCCATGTACTTGGCCTCCATCTTTCGAAGGTTTGAAATCAATCTTCAAACCTGTGCCTATTCCTCCACAGCCATAGAGCTCAGCAGGTCTCGTCTATACCCTACTCCTTCTCTGCCTCCTTGAGCTCAGCCTATTCCAGATGCTGACCCTGAGGCTCCTCCTCCTGATGCTGCTGCTCCAGTCCCTGCTCCGGGTTTTGACCCTAGATTTTATCAGCGGTTTGATGACTTTGCTGCCCTCTCTACGCAACGTCATCAGAGTTATCCTGACTCAGAGTTCTGCCACATCACCCAGGCTCAGGTGTTGCGGAATGGCATTGCTGATCTCCACTGGAGTCTCTCCCAGGACCCATCACATCCAGTGACCATACTTCCTCACCCCGGCTTCCCAGGACCCAGGTTCGAAGATGAGGCTACTTTTCCTTACTTCGATCCTACTGCTGCATACTTTCCTCTGGATGCTCCTGGCGGTGACGATCCTACTATGTGATGCAGACTTGAGCTGGTAGATAATGGATAGGACTGTTAGATAATGATCTTTTGATGGAGTTTTCTTTTATGTCTAAACTTTTTAGTTAGACTTTTTTTTTGCACTTTATGATGATGATTGTATCTTTCCTTTCAGTTAGACATTTCTATGCATGACACTTTCAGTCTTTTCAGTACTAGTTATTTCTTTATGCACTGTTGTTATTTGGATATCTCTTTAGTATCACTTTGTCTGTTGAACATTGTTGGCTTCACACATTACGGGGGAGCCACAGCCATTTTTTTTATTGACAAAGGGGGAGAAAGAGTACAATACCAAAAATCAACAATCAAAGAAAAAGACAACCAAACCAATTTTTCAGGTAATTTTATTTGTTCTATTTTTTGATATATTTTGGTATAGACTCAAGTTTGTCAATTATCAAAATGGGAGAGATTGTTGGCCCATTATATGGTCACACCCGATTTTAATAATCGACATGAACTTAAGTCAATACGCAAAATATACGAACTGCTACTAATCATTTCAGGACGTGTGAAATCAATATCAACAAGCGTCGTACTACTGCATCATCAAGCACATAAATCATCAACCTGAAGCTTACTCTTATTGGAATCCAGTCCGAGTCATTTTATAATTTATTATGTATTTTATCTTTATTGAGTCTAGGATATAAATTGTAAGATCGACTAGGTAATACTGGCTTAGGTTAATCTCAGTCCACTTTTCTATAAAGCCTACCTATTCATATTCCATCCACCAAAAAGTTCAATTTTATTTTTGCAACAGAATTTGACAAATGTTCAATATTTTCCTAGACAGAACTCAAACCGAGTTCGGCCGAGTTTGGTCCGAACTCTGCCCGAGTTCGGTCTGTTTAAATTCAAATATTTGTTGCCTCCAAATCTGCATGCAACGTTTATATGCAAAATCTTTGCATCAGAACTCTGCCAGAACTCTGCCCGAGTTCGGTCCCAGAAAACACCTATAAATAGAAGAGAGTTTTTCATTTCAAATCACTCATTCATTCTTCATCTTCTCTTCTCTATTCAATAATTGTTTTCATCCGATCAAAAGTTTTCATATCACACCTACACTCCTCTTAGCCAAAAGCCAGTAATATCTATTTCGATCTAGAGTATTTTGGTTCTCAAGAGTTGTAAAGAGGTTGTTCAAAGTACAGAAATTCTCTGTTGTGGAGCCGGTCGTGCGCTCGTTACCAAGCACGGTGTTGTGAAGTTGGTCGTACAGTTGTCACCAAGCACGGTGTTGTAAGAGACTACAAGCTCTCAATTAGCTTGTGCCTTAGTGGATTAACATCGAGCAAGAGTACTCGAGACTGGATTAGTCCTCTCTGAGGGATACCAGTATACATTGCTGTGTCACTGAGTTTGATCTCTTTATCTCTTGCTTTATTTATTTACTGTCTCTTATTTACTGCCATAGTTTATAATTTTTTTTAAATTTGGTGATTATTTTTTGCTGCACTCGCACTCATTCTATTCATCCCCCTCTAGAGGTGCTCAACGGTCCTACACTAAGGTTGTTCGGCTAGCGGAAACGAACAAATGTAGTAAAGGTGCTAAGGTTATTCTTCTAGCGGAAACGAGCTAAGGTGGAGATTATTGGATTGTATCTCGTTTTCGGTTGAGCGCTTAAAAGAGGGTGACAATGGTGTTGGTAATTTAGTCCCACATCGGATATGAAGTGTGATCATGAGGTGTAGATAATTGAAATTGGTTCAGGCCTTACATGAGATTTTTTTTTTGAGCCTTATGAGTCCAATTCAATATCGCACCTCATGTGACAACTCCGGTTCGGGTCATACCGCGTTCCCATCAAAGAAGACGAACTGAAGGTTGGTGATGAGTCAAAGATTGAGGCTCAATCGATCTATCGATCCCATGACAAGTTGTCGGTCTCCAAGTGGGGGTTGCTCTACGGATCCTGTTTTGGCGACGGATGGTTTGCCAAAGCTTCACGGAGTAACATTGGTTTTAGCAGTTCGAAGCCAGGAAGGAGATCAAGGTTTGTAGCAAACTCAATCAGAGGCAGTGTGCATCGCTATTCACACAGTTCATGGGAAGCTGTTCGGTGGCATGCACAGTACATGATATTCTGCTCGAAGATGCATGTGTGCGAAGGAGCTTCAGTGTTGGACACGGACGTGGACAAGTTCAGGAGTTTGAATCTCAGGAGGACCGTACTGTCTGCTTGGTTGTGGCAGCGAGGGTGAAGAACCTTAACGGAACGGTAGTACGTTCTGATGGAATACGAAAGTCAGGGACATGCAGCCGAGATCGACTTACGACGGGGCTGATTGTCAGGGACTTCGACCTTTGTCGTATCATTGATGTCGACAGGATTCCAGTGGTATAGTAGGTGCTACGCATGGCAGCTAGTGTCGACGTGACGGTCGAGGATCTGGAGATGAAAGAAGATGCAAAACAGCTCGAGGGACCGAAAATCAATGGCATGGGAGAGCAGGAACTTTGTCGTAGGACGACATGCATGTAGTCCAGTTGAGGTGCCATGGGAAAAACTTTCACTCAACAGACTGGAGGAGGAGATTGATGGAGTCCATATGGATTTGGTAACAACATATTTGTGGAGTCCAAATCTAATTAAATATTTGATTTGATTAGATTTGGACGTCCATAATTGGTGCTGGGCTATTTTCGGTGTAATAGGATTCTTATTTGAGGATTTCCTATCTAGAAAATTCTATTATGATCTAAAATAAGATGTTGATGGACTATTTTAGGTTTAATAGGATTCTTATCTTAAGATTTCCTATCTAGGAAATCCTATTGTGACCTAAATATGATTTTTCTCATGCTATATATATAGTGAGGGTGGAGGCACAAAGCAGGACATAAAAGTTGAGATTCGGGATGCAGTCCACAGAAAATTTAAGAGAAAGTCCGTACTTTGCTTTTAGGGCTTCTCCATATAAGACAGAAGTAAAGAGGAGATCTGATCGAGGTGTCGTCAACTTCGGTTAGTGAATTTGCTACTGATTGATGAGTGATTTTATTGTACTCTCTATCGTTTTTCTTGAGAGTGGTGAGGGGTTGAACCTATTAGGCAATGGGTTCAACATTATTTTTTTTGTCAATCTTCTAATTTCATATAAGTTATATAAATTGTAATTTGTTCAAGTGACGTAGTCACCGCAATATACTTGTCTTTATCTATATTTGTGTTTGTTAGACGGGGGTTCGATTATTTTAGGTTGGTTGGCCTTAGTTTTCGTGTGGCCAACGTCTTAGTATCAGAGTGCTTGTAGGACGTGTTCGATTCCCATTACTTGTAACTAGGTAGGGGAGGAGGGGGTGGGGGGATTCGAACCTTGGACCTCCCGTAGGAGCACCGCGGCGACAGGTCCCCTGGAGCTAGGCTTTCCCGTATGGGATCCTGGCCTCATAGAGACCGGTGGGATAGAGGGAGATCGGCAAGATGATTCTAGGCGAGAGGAGCGAGGGGGCTGGACGACGGTGCGGAGGCGTAATCGCGACAAGGGACGGGAGGAAGTCCCACGACAAGGTGATGGAACACTTAGGTCACGCGAAAGGGTTACGATGGTTCGGATGGCTGGAAGGGGCATAGAACCTTCCAAGGGAATCTATAACCGAGGGGGAGGAGGCTCGACTTCTCAAGGGGATAACATAACGAGAAAGTGGATTTCACAGTGTCTAGGTGAGGTGCGGCCAGCGACGGGTATACGGCAAGCCAAACCTGTGTTTGTGCCAGACAAAGGGATGGCTCCTTTGGTGGAGGATGCAAACAGTAGGTTTGGGGCAGACTTTGTTCGACTGGGAATACTATTTTGAGCGCACAGATGTATTATGTTGAACCAAAAATGGTAGGGAATGGGTGCAGAGCATCGTTCACTGAATAGGATCTCGCTGTTACAAATGAGTATTGGAAGAAAACAATTATCCTATACGTATTTGGTAACAGACCCTTTTATGGGGGCGTATGCAAATCGAGTATGGCGACCCAAAGGTACACGTACTTTCACTCTCGAAGTAATGGTTTTATTTTGTGCGTTTCGGCATGCAGGAAGACATGGAGAGAGTCTTACAAGGAGGCCCAGGGACGTTTGACGGCAGACTGATCATTATGAAAGCATCGATGCCCGAAACAAGGTGTGAGCGAGAGGTTCTCCACTTAGTGCCAGTATGGATCCGATTTCCAGATTTGCCACTCATCTATTGGAGCACCGAGATGATGATGAAGCTCGCCAGCATGGTTGGTAAGCCAATTAAGGCGAACTACGCGACTAATGCTAGGGCTATGATAGGATATGCCAGAGTATTCGTGGAGATTGAAGCCGGCAAGGAGCTACCAACCCGCCTAGAATATGAAGTGCCATCTGGTGAAGTGTTTATTCAGAGAGTGGAATATGAGTGGGTACCACCTATATGCCATATTTGTCGATGCTTCGGCCATCCTCCCATGGAATGCAAAGTTGGGACAGCGCCTAAGATGACGGATCACACGCTAGGGAAGGAAGATGGAGGTACTGGTGATCAGCATGGTAATGATGCGGGAGGGAGTGCCACGAAAGCAGCCAAGGTCAATACGACAGTCCACCGGACAACGGCCAAAGTCAGTACAACACGCAATCCGAACGTCGAGCCGATCTTTGGCACCAGCGACATAATGGAACTCGAGATAGATATTGGGCTAGACAATCTACCTAGTGAGGGTACGGGCGACCAGAGTAATGTGAGTTTATTCATAGGTACGGCTGCTCATTTGGAGATAAGTGGCGGTTGGCAGGATTGAGGACAAGCTCTGGTCTTCCAAGCACGCCGAGGAAGGAACACAAGACATAAAGGGACTGCCAAAGGAGCCAATCCGAAAATGGACATTATTGTCAGATCGAAGGGAGCCGGAGAACTAATGTATTACACAACGATGGCGGGACTAGGAAAAGGCATACAGGGTTTACTAGTGAGGACTCTGATAGGCCGGTACATGGTCATCATGCGAGCTCTACGGAAGTCTGCATGGACAATCCGAAGTGAATTAAGAAGTATCAGAGGAGGCCATCACAAGACCAACTTATGTCAGTAGATGTTGAGGTAGAAGGTGAAGATGAGCGCATTACGCTCAAGACACAACTAAGGCCTCACCTCTTCGACAAATGTCTCTAATCGCTTGAAATGTGCGTGGGGAGTGCTCGTTGGGACGTTGGAAGGAGATTAGTCAGGGTATCAGGAAGGGACACTATAGTATTTGTGCATTGCTTGAGACTAAAATCAAGTCGGAAAGGATGCTAGACCGAAAGACTTTGCTTTATTGGAACCAGGTACATAACTTGCACCTGTGCACTATGGCACGAATTTGGGTCCAATGGGATGGTCGGAGTTGGGATGGCACTACAATACATATCTCAACATAGTTCTCGTAGTACATCTCAAAAATAAAGGGGTCCTTCAATTCTTGTTTGGCACGGCTTATGGTCATAATGATCGTAAAAGGAGAGGGGAGCTGTGGCAAGAGTTAATGCATGCCACTAGCACGCTTGGGGACCAATACAAACTCCCCTTCTTGATTATGGGAGACTTTAATGCGCTTCTCTATCCTCACGAGAAAGTGGGTGGTCTCCCTGTAGCAGACATACTTATGCAGGAATTCAGGTCATGTCTACTACAATCGGGTCTGCAACATCTGGATAGAAGGGGACACATCTGGACATAGAATAATAAGGCAGTGCCTAAACAAATGGCGTGTCAGCTGGACATAGCTTTGGGAACATGGAGTGGTTTCATAAGTTCCCAGACACTATGGTTGAGGGGTTAGCAGCGGGAACCATGGATCACTTACCAATTTGTGTTAAATTTTTGTACCTGGTCATCCCTAGCCAGGTGTCACGACCCGATCCCAAATTGTTGGTCGAATCGGATCATGTCCAGCCTGCACCGTTGTGAGACGGCTGCAGTAAGCTATTTCTATATGCAGGTAATCTCAACAACAATTATATTTGTCACACTTTAATATTACGAACATTTAAAACTTTTGTTCAACAATTGAAAGTACAACTAAAACTGAAATGAAAAGTCTGCAAATTCCAACATAAAGAAAATCAAAATAAAAAACAACTAGCTAAATGGCCGGCTCATCGGCCTCAGGATCTGCGTCCTCCAAGTGAGACTCTGGAAGCACCGCAGGATACATCACAGAATCATAATAGCTATTGAACAATAGCTCAGCATCATCTATGTCACCTATTGGGGGGGGGGGGGATCCAGTCAGAAAAAGAGCAAAGTACAATTATATATATATCTAACAGTTCAAATAGTAACGAAAATTTGCAATTTTAAACAGTTTGAAATACTTGAACAATATTTTCCAGCAATTCAATATTTGAAAACAATGTGATTTGAATAGGTAGTGTATATGACCGGCTTGGGTTGTACAATAGCATCCTAGTGATGCGATACGGCTTATCCCCATGTGTAAGAGGGGTAAGCTCGCACAATTATGCAATACGAAGGTATCGGTCATAAGCACTACATTACTTCCCCAATATCCCACAATCAATATTTTGAACTCTGGGAGAGTTCCGTGTAGCAATGTGGTTTAAGCATGCAAGATAACAGTTACTAAATAAATTATAAGATAACATAACCGTACTTGCCATTGTTTGATTGACTGAATTTGGATGTTGATACCGGGAAGGAGATCAGATGTCCTCGAAATCCTACAGTTTGAGAACTCTGACTTTGAAACATAAGGAAGCCATTTCTAGGTGTGCTAGTTACAATATCAAAAAGCAGGTCCTAGTCAAGTTTTAAAGTTTTTAATTAATCTAACGAGCAATACTCTAACGTTGCAACTACAATCGTCAATTTACAAAACAGAGTCAAAATACAAGAACCGAATTCGAGAAATAGACCAAAAAGGTTTTCGAAATATTTTAGAAAAATCGGACAACATCTCCTTTGTAACTAGGACGACCTAGCCACGAGGCGATACCGAAAAGTCGAAAATCCCACCCAAACAACACCATCCAGTCAATTTATACTCCACCATCCAAATCCAATAAAAACCACCCAGATATGTTCATAGCCCAACACCAAATAGACATAACTGAGAAAATCAACCGAAATCCATTTCAAAGCCATATATATATATATATATACACACAAGAATGAATCAACAGAGCTTAAGCCACCGATATATGTGTTCCAAGGAACAACAGAAGCATTCCTTTAAGCAAAGCCAATGTGAATATATGCTCAAGTTGAGCACAACTTGCCAAATGAACATTTATATATAAGAGTTTGAAACCAACAGAGGATAGAGGATTTGCATTGTAAATATTGTATAAAGGGAATGACAGGGAATGGAATTCGCTTATATATATATATATATATATATATATTATTTATATATATATATATATATATATATATATATATATATATATATATATATATATATATATATATATATATAAGAAATGACAGCACCAGTTAATCGAAATTCGATTATCCATATAAATTCGAAAATTCTATATTAAGAGTTGAACCGAAATATCAACAGAACCTAAATTTCGAAATCCGAGAATCCGAACTCATAATCTATCGAACTCTCGGAAACCGATTTTCAGAACGGACTAAAATCATGTTCAAATCAGAAAAAAAAAAAACTGGACTTAATATATATATATATATATATATATATATATATATATATATATATATATATATATATATATATATCAAAGAGCCCACAGACCAATTCGATCCCATAGGAAAAATCGAAAACAAGCCCGACTATTCCAAATCAAAGTCGAAAATAACAGAACCAAATCCGAATAGGAATCAGAATACGAAACCAAATTCACAGCATAAATTCCGAATTAAAATCGGAAAACCCAACGAACCAATTCCGACTTAGAAATCAGAAACCAAATATGCAACAATCGAATCCCATAGCGGGATCGAGACCGAATCATCATCGACACTACGGGAGGGACGAACTACTGTGATTAATCAGAAATTACCCAATATCCGTTGGTCGGGGAGCCGCGGGATAAACTCGGGAATACCGAAATAGTGTTCGGAACAGCGATGGACAGCGAGCAGCGCTGTCGCGGGGTCGCGGAGCACGGGAACAGGGAGACGGCGGTCAGGCTGGGAGGCCGGAGGGGCGCACAGGGTCGGCGGAGACGGAAGGCGGCCGCGAGGGGGTCGCTGGGCTCGGACGCTGGCGTCGGGGGTCGCCGAGAGGGGCGCTGGCCGGGTGAAGCTCGGCGGAGGAGCTCGGGGTCGTCGGTGGGGCTTGGGCTAGGGCTTGAAAAAATTGGGAAAAGTGAGTATGAGAGTGGAGAAGGAGATGGGGGTTAATATAGGGAGTGGGGCTAGGGGTTACGGGAAGAGGAAAGGTGAGGTCGGCGGTGGTTACGGGAAGGGGAGGAAACGCGGCGGTTTCCGGGAGGTCGGGGGACACAGATCAGCTGTGAACGGACAGGGAAGGGGAGGGGTACGGGTTAGAGAGAGAATGAGTTTTGAGAAAGGAAAGGAATATTTCTTTTCTTAAAAAGGAAATTATATATATATATATATATATATATATATATATATATATATATATATATATATATATATACTAAAAGACTTAAAGATTGGTTTCGAAAACCAAGATTGGGCTCGGATTCGGACACGAGTTTTAGACGGGTTCGGGACGGGTCAGGCCAAACAATAAAAATTCAATGAATAATTTTATTTTTATAAAAATATGATTTTCCAAATAATAATAATAATAATAATAATAATAAACTGATCAAACTAATTACCAACAAAAATCCAACAATTAAAAAATAAATCCGAAATTTACGGATTTTACACCAGGCCTTTTAGATACACAACAAATGGCATTTGAGTGAAGGGTAAAGGGAGGCAGTGAAGAGAGGGCTACATACAGTCATGCAAGGGAACCTTCAATACAAATTAGTTCAGCGCCTAAAACGCGTGAAAGCGGAACTAAAGGCCTGGAACCGTACACAGCCTACTCGGTCCTTGGAAGCCCAGGAACGCCAACTGCACCAAGTGCAACAGCTTCTGCAAAGGGACGTGGAGAATGAGGCGTTAGCTCAGGAGGAGAGGGACTTAATTAAAGAAGTCGGACGACTACGCATGCAGGAAGAAATTGAACTGGCTCAACGGCAAATTGTACGTGGTTGCGAGAACGGGACAAGTGCTCAAAATTCTTTTACGCCATGGTGCGAATGCGGCAACACCGAAACCATATAGGTAAGTTGATCAGGCCGGATGGGAAGGAGGCGACAGTTGGAAGCGAGTTGCAGACATAGGCCATTAGGTATTATTCAGAGTTATTTAATCAAACAGGTTATTGTACTAACTTCCCAGATATTATATGAAAACGAATGGTCACACCATATGGAAATCGTGTTCTACATGCACCAGGAAATCGTGTTCTACATGCACCAGTGGAGATGGAGGAGTTGGAAGCTATAATCAAGGCTGCTGATCCCAACAAATCCCCCTGTCCGGACGGTTTTGGTAGCAAGTTTTACAAGCTTCCCTGGGATGACATAAAGTTCCAAGTGTTGGCGGTAGTTCGGGATTTCTTTACAAAGGGAAGATTGCTCCGTGAACTACCTCACTCTTATACCGAAGAAGGAAGGTGCTACCTTTCTCTCTGATTATCGTCCTATTGCCTGTTGCAATTACTTGTATACAATTATTACACGTTAAATGTCTGGAGGAATGGAGGGAATTATGATGAGCCTGGTATCGCCTAACCAGGCAACTTTCATTAAGGGCGTGCAATTGCAGAAAATTCTCTGTTAGCACATGAATTGGTATGCGACTTCAACATGCCAGGAGGTCAACGTGCATGTATCAAACTGGATTTACAAAAGGCGTACGACAAGGCCAACCAGGACTTCTTTTGTCATATTATGTTAGCTTTGGGATTTGACCAGGCATGGGTTGACATGGTTCATGAGTGTATTAGTACACCTACCTTTTATGTTGTCATAAAAGGAATTCCTTATGGGTTTATGGAAAGCAATAGAGGGCTCCGACAAGGCGATCCGTTGTCACCGTACGTGTTCATACTGGTGATGGAGTATTTTTTTGTGTCTTATGGAAGAGGCGGTTTTTCACGAGAAAATTACTCTCATCCAGAAGACCATTAAGCCGCATGTATCACATCTTATATACGCAGATGATTTGCTAGTGTTCATGAAACCATCGATGACGGGAATGGCCGAGCTGAATTCCATGTTGACCTTGTTTGGCATACATGTAGGTAGGTTTGCAACTAAACCGTGACAAGAGTGAGGTCTATTTTAACTTATATTGTCCCAACAAGGATGAGAGGGCTCAGATAATAGGGGTGGAGCATGGAGAATTGCCAGTTAAATATCTGGGAGTCCCGTTGTCTTCTAATTATGCCAGAAACATCGAATGTAAGAGCTTAATAGAATATGCAAAATGTCGCACGGAAGGATGGCATACACAAATCTTATTTTTTTGGAGGGCGTATAGAACTGGTGAGATCGGTGTTCAGTGTGATTGATATATTCTGTCTTCAGTCGATTATGTTACCGCGAGCTATAATCAAAAAGATCGAGAGGATATGTGCTGACTTTGTCTGGCGAGGTGGGATACACTCGATCAGATGGGGCTTAATGTGTCGACCAAAGGAAGAAGGAGAGGTGGGGCTTTAGTCTCTAAGCACACTTAGGGTGTGTTTGGTAGGAGGGAAAAGTGGGAGAAAGGAAAATAGAGGAGGGAAAAGTGGAGGGAAAGACTCATTTTCTCTTGTTTGGTATGGAAGGAAAATAGGAAGGAAGGAAAAGTGAAGGGATTACTTTTCCCTCGTAACCTAAGAAATCCAATCACTCCAAAAGTGGGAGGAAAAGTGGAAGGAAAAGTGGAGGCGTGTATTAATTAACAATTATACCCCCATATGAATGTATTATTTAAAAATTATTTATAAAGTCAAATGGTAAATCAGTGTTTTTAGTTGAGGGTAGAATTGGTAAACCCTATATTTTTTACTTTCTTTCCTTCCACTTTCTTTCCTTTAAAGAAAAATGTATCCTTATCTTTTTCTTTCCTTCCACTTTTCCATCGTTCCTACCAAACACAACCTTAGGGAAGTAGTTGCAATGCGACTGACATGGAGATTCTTATCAGACAACTCCTTGTGGGCAAGGTGGATGAAGGCTAAATATATGAGGGGCGGCAACTTCTGGAACATCTACCATATTAGTAATGCCTCGCTGACGTATAAGACCATTCTTAAATATCGAAGGCATGTTCAACTGAGAATAGAACGGATTATTCGGGAGGGAAAACTACAAGCTTGTGGTATGATCCCTGGGTTTCACACCACATCTTGTCAGATATTTCAGGCGGGAATGCTTTGTGCAGGCCGCGTGAAGCAGACCGGGTGAGCTGCATTCTGCAAGATGGCCAATGGCGGCTGGAGCTTCATGAGGGCTCGTGTCAGATTGCTGACGCGATCAGGCGTGTCAAGGTAGACGAGAACATACTAGCAGACAAATGGGCGTGGGAAGGTTCTGTCACAGGCGGATTTGTACATATTTTGTTATACGAAAGTATGAGGGAGATCCACCTAAAATTGATAGATATGAGTTTATATGGGCCAAGGGAGCAGCGAGGAAATTTCAATTATGCATGTATACGTTGAGGCAGTGATCCACCCCATTCCCAAGGGACTAGCAAACCAGACTGCACAGGCTATGTGGCATTACAAAAAAAAGGTGGTTTGCGTCTTCGTCGTGGAGGAGGCAGAAAGGGCACAAGGGGTTAATGTGACGCAATCTCTTGTTAATTGAAGATAGGAGAGGGAGGCCATTATTCATGAGTCTCTAGCTGAAGGTTTTGATCCGAGGAGAAATGTTAGGCATATCCTAAAGGTGCTGCCACTTGCAGGTGTCCGAGGACGACGATGAGGTGCTAGCTAACTATCGACAGATGTGCTTATACAGGGATTTGGAGGAGAAGTTCCCATTACTAGTACAGGTCCACAATAATCTGTCCAGACCGTCACTATCAGAAATGTCGATGCTTGTGATCGCCTTGGCCTCCATGGGGGTAAAAAAGGGAGTTGATGAGGGGGGCATTCCAAGTTCTAGTTAGCGGGTTCATGAGCTCTCGCACCATCTTCGGTCTGTTTAGGTCGTGGGATTGGTCGACTACTCTATAACCTGGCAAGGACGGAATCCATAGATCCGCATAGATGTTAACCTAGCCTCCTCTTATCTTCCAGCAAATGTCGTTGGCCATATTTTGTCAGAGGTTAAGGATGCTCGACCATGTGGGGGATGCTCACCTGCTTTTAGGTTCCTTCCAGAATGGCTTGTTCTTTATATACACACCCTTGAGTAATTGGGCCTAGAGTTGATGCGGCTGAGTATGAAATCTTCATAGGTGTTTTGCAACAAGGGATTCATTAACCCAAGTAGGGTTTCGAAAGCCAAGGCCTCCCTCCTTCTTAGGTTTGGTGAATTTGTTCCAATCTAGGAAATGCATTCTCCTCTCCGATGAGTCATGCCCCCACCAGAATGAACAATGTAGCTGCCTCATCTTGTGAGTGATGCTTTTGGCATTTTGTAATTTGACATATAGTAAATTAGGAGAGATCCTAGAGTGGAATTGATAAGCACAGACCGTCCAACATGGGATAATAACTTAGACTTCCATCTGTGTAGCCGAGCATTGCATTTGTCAATGAGCGTGTTGTACGTAGCCAGCCTGCCTTTAGGGAGAAGGAGAGACTGCCCCAAGTACTTGTTAGTACTGGACATTTTAGAGAGGTTGAGTATATTCGCCAGATTTTGTTACAGCACTGGTGGAACTCGTTTGCTAAATTGGATGCTTTATTTCTCGAAGTTAATCTTCTGACCCGACCAGGAAGAGAAGATTTGGAGAATTGTTTGTATCATCTTCAAGGAGTTTAGGGATGCCTGGCCAAAAATGAGTAAGTCTTCAGCAAAAAGAAGGTGCGTGGTAGAGGGATAGTACTGGTTCATGCGGATGCCAGGAATGAGATCTTGTCGCTCATAGCAGTATAGGAGTCGGGATAGGACTTCCAAGCATAGGATGAAGATGTATGGTGATAGGGGACAACCTTGTCGAATGCCACGCGTAGGGTTGAAGTGTCCTTCTGGAGTACCATTTATCAGAATGGAGAAATACGACGAAGTGATGCAGTTCATAATGATCGTGTTAGAATAATCTCGGATTCCCAGAACCTGCAGCACACTCTTGATGAATGGCCAAGCTAGGCGATCGTATGCTTTCGCCATGTCGAGCTTGAGTGCAAAAGAGTTCTTGCGATCGTATGCTTTCGCCATGCCAAGCTAGGCGATCGTATGCTTGTCGTCCTGGGACGAAGGCATTCTAAGTCTATCCATTATAGGTCTGAGGCGATTAGTCAGAATTTTGCTGATGGTTTTGTAGGCGACGTTGCAGAGGGAGATGGGTTGGAAGTCCACTGGGAAAGCTGGATTTTCTCGTTTGGGAATGAGGGCAAGGTATGTGTGGTTGGTCGATGGGTTAAGCTGGCCATTAGAGAAGAATTGTTGAACGGTTGTAGCCAGGTCCTTGCCAACAATGTTCCAGAATTTTTGGTAGAAGATGGCCGGGAAGCCGTCCGACCCCGGCGCTTTCAATGGACCCATACTCTTGATTACGTGCTCAATCTCTTCTATGTTGGGGATCTTCCCTAGCTCGATGTTCTCGTTTTCAGTGATCGAACTCGAGGAAATAACAAAGGCGGGGTCCATCTGAGAAGAATTATCGGTACAGAATAGCGCCTTGAAGTGCTCCAGTATCGTGTCGACAATTAGGCCATGCTCGGACGTCCAGCTGCCGTTAGGTAGCTTTAAGGAACAAATCTCATTCTTCCGTTTTCTGATGGAGGCTTTGACATGAAAGTACTTTGTGTATCTGTCGCCATCCTTTATCCACTGACAGTTAGCTTGTTGCCTCTAGTAGGCCCCCTCAATCAGAAGTAAATCATTGAGTTCAGCATTGATCTCTCTTTCGTCCTGCATTGACTGAATTGAAGTAGTGTTTCCAGTTTGAATGGCGAGGAGTTTCGAGTGGAGGGTGGCGATGCGGGCGGTGAAGAAATTGTTTATGCGATGAAGAAAATGGAGGGTTTGGTGGCGGAGAGGAATGAGCGGAGGGTATGAACTGTCGGAGCATTCCCCAACCCACGACAGTTCCAGGAGAGCACTAACATTGCTCATGCGGCTGTGGAAGGTCAGCCGCCACGACCATTATAGAAGAGTTCAGTTGGAAGATTGAGGCCTCCTTGGTAGGCCTATGCGATGGGGAGATGGTTGCAGGACGTTTCTTGGTCCCGGGCCGATTGAGGGAGTGTGGCAGAGAAGCTTGGTGCGCCTCACGAGCCCGTCATTTCCACGAGTATTTTCGAAGGGGACAGATACCGGTGGTGGAGCCTGTTGTTGGAGAGGACGGTGGTGATGGCGGTAGCTCAATAATGGGTTCCCCGGTGGCAGCAGCGGAGAGGAGAGTGGGGTTTGGATCATCTACATGCTTGATGTGGAGAGGCAAATGAGCAGGTAGCGCATGCGAAGAGGGATTGTGTTGAGTGATAATGGTGGGGGCGTTTATCAATGTAGCCCCGTAGGTCTAATTTGTCCGCCAATTTTTGTACCATTTATATTAATGGAATTATCTTCTTCCAATATATATATATATATATATATATATATATATATATATATATATATATATATATATATATACCAATGGCACGGTGGTGTACCGGTATGTCCGTTGGCACGGTGGGGTGAGATCCCGGGATCGAACTCCGACGGGAGCGACTGGGTAGCGGTGGCCATGGCTCCTGGGCCAAGGCTGGCTGGGTGGCTTTGTCCACGGACTTTGGTATATATATATATATATATATATATATATATATAAGCTTTCGATTCGATGCAAGCTCCCCAAAGCCCCCCTTCCCGCTGCCATGGCCGCTCGACAGCTCCCACCGCCCGCTCCCGGCGCCGGGGCCGCCTAGCTCCGGCGGACCACCACCTCCCTCACCCCTACCTCCCCCGGCGTCGTGCTAGTGGCTTGCTAGCTGCCCGCGGGCGCGCGCTGGAGCGTGGGAACCCGGCCCCAGTTTGGACTCCTGCCCAACTGGCCTTGGTTGGCTTCTCCTCCGCTGGAGTAGCCCCGAAGCTCTGGTGGCCGTCCACGACCACCGCCCAGGTCCCAGCCCCAGCCGTTGTCGGAATCCCATCCCTTCGGGCTACTTCGAACTCCGCTCTCGGAGGACCCCAACCCCCCCGGTCTCGCTCCTCTAATCCGGTGGCCCACGTCCCCGGCGGCGACGTGCGGCCTCCTCCTTCCACCTGGTCCGAGGGGACACGTTGGCTTAGCAGCCTCGAACTCCAGGCCTTCCCCCCCAATTCTTTCGAATTTGAAATATGCAAATTTGAATTTCCCGCTCGTCTCCTCCTCGGAGCCCTATGCGCCCTACTCCTCCTTAGGGAGCCATGCGGCCGCCCCACGGAGAGGCAGCTATGCGCCCCCTCCCTCCGCACTGGGCTATGCGCCCACCCATCGCATGGTGGATTCTGTGCCCAAGTTGCCTTCCAGCGATCATGCGCCACACATTGCAGCCAACCATGCGCCCCTGTCGAGGCTCGGCTGCTATGCGCCCCCCTTAGCGGAAGGTTATACGCTAGCGTCGGAGGGCTCCGGGCATGCGCCCTCCTCATCAGGGGACCTCCCCCCTCTCCTCTCTTTTGATGGCGGTTATGCGCCCGTGGGTCTCGTCCCGAGCGCATGCGCCCCAGCCACCCAGGGGACCCATGCGCCTAAGTTCATTGGACATGCGCCCGGCCTCTTCGGCCACTCCGTGGCGCCCAACCCTGAGGGACCCGATTTACGTCGCCCGCAGCCCGGCGGATCCCCCTCGGTTCGTGGTGCAGCATCCGCTCCCTCCCTCAACCTCCACCACTCTCCTACCAGGCAGCATACCTCACCCCCTCCCGGCTGCAAACCGACGCCCTCCATCGCCCCCTCTTATGCTGAGATTTTGCGGTCGGATCGATTAGCGCAGTTGCCTCCCTAGAGAAGGAGCCTGAACTACCAGAGATCGAGTTCCCTATCCCATCCGAAGGACAAACCATCAGAGTGTCATTCTTCCTCGATGAAATTTCTTCATTATCCTCTTCCTTCTCGAAGACCTTTGTGCTGAAATGCCAGTCCGGATGCCCTAAACTGCCTTTAGCTAAAGAAGCCATCGCAGGATGGGGTCTCTCATCCGTGTACAAGGTCGCACAATTGGACTCCAAGCACCTTCTCCTCTACCTCTCCTCTGATCTCGACTGCTCCCTGGTATGGGCTAAGGGCACCACTAACATCGGCTCCCTCAGCGTGAAGATCGCTAAATGGTCCCCCAGTTTCAACCCCAATATCGACTCAAAGATTATCTCGACGTGGATCACCCTTCCGAACCTTCCCCTTGTCTGCTTTGCCCCCGCAGCGCTCAAGAGAATTGCCAATTCCTTCGGGACCCTGGTATCCATCGTCGAAAAAACACACAATCTTTCCAAAGGCAACTACGCTAAGATTTGCGTAGAGATCGACCTATATTCCGACCCCCTCTATCATTCAGCTCAAGCTAGGGGGACGGACACACCTCCAAACGCTTGAGTACGACAACAGCAAAAGCTTCTGCAAGCATTGTCAGATCAGAGGCCACCTCACAAAGCATTGCTTCAAGGCCCACCCAGAGCTCAAGAAGAAAGCACCACAAAAAACTCAATCCCCAAAGGCGACACAACTCCCCCTCTCAGGCCCTATCCTCCCCCTCCCTAATTCCCACTCTCACATTGCAGACAGCGACGGCTCCCCTAGCCCACGCACTCCCTCCACGTCGGATAATAGCATTGCTCCAGACAAGTCCACGGACATCACCCTCTTCAACAGATTCAAGATTCTCAACTCCTCTTCTGCGGTCGCTGCCCAGGCGAACCTCCACTCCGACAAGACCCCGCTCGTAGAAGGGGATGAGACTTCCGCAGGACTATCCATCGTCGAATCGGGCATCACAGGGGAGAATCGGTTGGCGCTGATTATCTACTCTGCCCTAGTAGATTTACCCATCTCCTCCCCACCGGTCGAGGTCGTGCAGTCATTAGGCCTAGAATACGAGGCCAGGATCCGACAAGCCTAGGATGCTGGCTTCCTGAACCCCAACAACCCCTCAGCGCTCTGGCCGAGATTGAGACAGAACTTGCCTACCCCTCGGAGGATGCCACAGGAACCACAGCTCCTAGCCACCGCGACTCGACAGCAGCTTTCTCCATAGCGATCCAAAGAGCCCCCAAAATCCCCCAAAACAAGAAGAAAAAGAAACAAGCTCAAGAGCCCTCGGCCATGATCACCCGGTCAGCCACCAAGCTCAACTCCACCCCCAATCACAATCCTACAAATGCTTAACATTCTAGCATGGAATGTCAGAGGGCTGGCCAATAAACCAACCATGAGGAGATTAATCACCCTCAACAAAATCCACCGGATCGACATTATAGTTATCATCGAACCCAAAATCCCCCAGAGAAAACTCAAATCCATCCAACTTCAGCTCGGGTTCCCGAATGCCATTGCTGGGTGTCACGACATCTGGTCCTCTTCTCCAACGAATGCATCTTCGGCACCGTCCTCGACTCCGACCAGGCGCTCTCCTGCTGGGTGGAACACCCCTCTCTCACTTCTCGATCCCTTATTTCTGCAGTTCACGGCAGCTGCGACTTCGTCGAGCGCAAGCAGCTCTGGAACACCCTAATGGACACCCACAGCTCCCTCAACAACCTCCCGTGGCTCTGCCTTAGAGATTTTAACACGATCTCGAGCACCGAAGAAAAATCGGGGGGACGCCCTCCCCACCAACGGCCATGAACGACTTCAACTCCTTTATATTCCGGCTCACTTGCACCCCTCCCCTACTCCGGTAACACCTTCACCTGGTGTAACATGCAAGAAGGGGCTTGTCGCCAATATTCCCGCCTGGATCGCGCCCTCGTCGACAACCGGTGGTCCGATATGAATCTCATCTCCAACCTCTCCCACCTTAACTCTACAGAATCCGACCACTCTCCTCTCCTTATTGAGGTCAGCAACAACTCCAACCTTATTAAAAAAATCCTTCAGATTCCTGGACTTTTGGAGACACCACCCTTAATTCTAAAACATCGTAGCATCTGCCTGGAATTCGTCGAACAACCCAGACCCCCTTATCAGAGTGGCCGCAAAACTCAAGGCGACCAGGAGCGCCCTTGCTTCCTGGAGCAAACTCGCTTATGACAACATCTTCCAAGAGATTAAGGCAGCGAAAGACGACGTCACTCGTGCTGAGATTCGGTTCGCTGCAGATAGTTCTACAGAGGCCCACGCCACGCTCAACCTTACCAAGGCTATCCTCAAATCCCGTCTAAAAGTGGAGACGAAATTTTAGAAGTAGAAAGCCAGGCTGACCTGGGACATCGAGGGTGACAGAAACTCTGCTTTCTTCCACGCCTGCGTCAGGGGCCGCAGGCATCAACTCAACCTTCATTAAATCTCTGACGATAACGACACCTTACTCAAAGATTAGCGGAGCATCCAGGTGGCTGCCGCCAACTTCTACTCTAAATTATTCACCAAAGAAGTCGTTGCCAAGGATGAGGTTTTTCTGGCTAAGGTCCCTCTCTTAATCGACGAGCAGGATAATGAGCAGCTATTAATTCCTCCATCCGCGAAAGAAGTTAAGTCCGCGGTCCGGGCCCTTGACGAACACAGCACTCCCGGTCCCAACGGATTCTCTAGGGTTTTTTTTCGGTCGTGTTGGGATATCATTGAGACAGACGTGATCGAAGCTGCAACTGCTTTCTTTCAAGGCGCGTGCTATCCAAAATCCTTATCGCGAACCAACCTCATCTTAATCCCTAAAAAAGATAACCCGGAGACCTTCAAAGATTTTAGGCCGATCAGCTTATGCACCTTCGCCAATAAAATTATTTCCAAGATCATCGCCACCCGCATGTCCCATATCCTCTCCAAGATTATATCCGAGGAGCAAAACGGCTTTGTCCCAGGGCGAAACATCACAGACAACATCCTTCTCGCCCAGAAAATGATAACATGCATGAAATTTCGGTCCAGGGGGGTAGCGTAGCCATCAAGCTCGATATGGAGAAGGCTTACGATCGCCTGGACTGACAATTCATGAAATGGGTTCTCAGGGCCTTCGGGTTCTCCGAAACCTGGATAGACATCATCTTCAGATCCATAAGCAACTAATGGTTCTCCACTGTCATCAATGGGCCAGCGGACGGCTTCTTCAAATTTAACCGAGGTGTTCATCAAGGAGACCCTCTATCCTCCACCATCTTCATCATTGCCGTCGAAGCCCTCAGCAGAAACCTGAACAGCATGGCCAACATCCCCAGATTCTACCACTTTCATACCACCGCCGACTGTCCTCTTAATCACTCACCTGGCCTATGCCGACGACATCCTCATCTTCTCATCTGATGACGTCGAATCAGTAGAGGTGGTTAGTAGCATCCTTAAAAAATACACCAGATGTTTCGGACAACGGATCAACCGCGACAAAAGTGTAATCTATACCCACCACAAAGCCGACAGGAGCCACTCGGCCACTCTAAACATCTCACCTCCTTCTCCACCGCATACCCACCGTTCACCTACATAGGCTGCCCTCTGGTCTACGACAGATCTAATTCGGGCATCTTCGGTGGGCTTGTTACCAAGGCGAGGAAGAAGATCGAGGGATGGCACAACGTGACCCTCTCTCCAGGCAGAAAAATGATCCTCTTCAAGCACGTTCTATCCTCCATCCCAATCTACACCCTGGCCGTTTTCTTCCCCATTCGAAGGTTCTATCCTCCTTGGAGGCCCTCTTTGCCAACTTCTTCTGGGTCATCTCGATGGTAAGGATAAGCACCACTGGGCCAGCTGGGACACGATGGCCAAACCTACGGACGAGGGGGGTCTCGGCTTCATCAAATTATCGCATATTGTGGACGGATGCTCTATAAAATTATGGTGGAAGCTGAGATCGCATACTCTATCTGGACGCGGTTCATGAAAGCTAGATACTTCTAACATTCTCACCCAGCGACGACCATTGCCAATAATCGTTCCTTCTTATCCTGGCATCGTATTCTTTACGGCCGTCACCTAGCTGAACCCCTTATCCGCATGCGGCTTGGCAACGGCAACTCGTCGTCTTGCCACGAACGGCATATCGGTAATGCGGTCCGCCAACTGTCTCCGAACACCCCCCTAACTGCAGGATCCGTAATCTTTGGGACCCCGTATCGGGTTGGTGATGGGAGCAGATCAGAGAGTGGTTAGGGCCAGAGGCGATGACCGAACTAGCCGCCGCGGACGTACAGATCAACGATCTCCCGGACATATTGATTTGGGCCCTCATAGTCGGAGGTTCGTTCATGATGGCCTCTGCCATGTACGAGGTGGGGGGCGTCGGTGTGTCGTCCCCACTGATCGCTCTATTTTGGCAATCATGCATCCCCAACAAGTGGTCTTTTCTGATCTGGAGAGCTCAGCGCAGGAAGCTTTCGACCGACGATTCCTTAACCACCATCGACGTCAGCCTCGCATCCAGCTGCCACTGCTGCGCCTCTCACAAATCAAAAATGGCTGAGCACATCCTGCTCTCCGGAGATCTTGCTACTCAGATTTGGCGTGACCTTTCTCGTCGTTGTGGGAAGAGGCATCGGTCCGGGGGCTTCAATGATCTCTTGGACAACTGGGGCAGCTCCCATAGCCATCAGATCGCCGCAGCCACTGGAATTTGGGTACTCAGGAAGAACCGAAACAAATTCAGGTATGAAGGTCGCCAATACAACCCATCACAACTGATCTGAGAATTCCTCTGACAAATTCTCAAACTCAGGAGTCATTTCTCCCACTCTACGGATCAATTTTGGCAGGCTTTGCTCTAGCCGCGAGTTCCGACTGCCCTCCGGTGCCCGGCTGTTAGGTTTTGTTGTTTCTTCGCGCTTGGCGCGCTTACTTGTATAGGCTTCGACATTTTGCGCCTGATAATATATATATATATATATATATATATATATATATATATATATATATATATATATATATATATATCAAACTCATGAGTCGTTTCTCCCACTCTATGGATCGATTTTGGCAGGCTTTGCTCTAGCCGCGAGTTCCGACTGCCCTCCGGTGCCCGGTTGTTAGGTTTTGTTGTTTCTTCGCGCTTGGTGCGCTTACTTGTATAGGCTTCGGCATTTTGTGCCTGATTATATATATATATATATATATATATATATATATGTCCTAGCTCATGTGGTTAGGAGGGGGGAGCTCCTACGGACGGGAGGTCCAGAGTTCGAAGCCCCCCACCTCCCACCTTGGGGGGTACTTCTTTTTTCAGAAGCTATAGAACCAATATTTTTTATTCTTTTTTTATTCTTATTTCTAATATTTAATTCTTTTAAATTTCTTTTCAATTCTTCTCGACCTAACAGGTGTATGAGATCTTGTAGATTAGTTACATATCAATAATTTCTCCAAAACAGATTGGTAAAGAAAGGGCTGCCAGAAAAATTATTGTCTCGATAGGTGAAATTTCTTATAGTTGCAAGTCCTACTCAGTACTCTCCCCTAAATAGATCTATGTATTACATAGTTCTTTTCCCCCAAAAAACTCTTTTTTTTTACTCAACCATTGGAGATATGATAAATTTAGCCTAGTATCCTCGACTTTTTAGACGAGTCTTACTTTCCTCTCCTGGATTATGTAGACCATACTCTAGGTCAAAATGTCCTTCAGAGTCACTCGCAAGGATTACATAAAATACCAGACTATGCTATTATATCATACTACAAATGAAATTGAGTAAAAGTTTTTAGTAGAACAAACTACAACATCATATAAAGTTTTACAACATCAATTTTAATTAGAAGTATTTTACATATTGGGAAAAAAGCTAAAAAATACATAGCTAAGGGATTTCCTTTTCGGGAATCCCTTTTTAAAGAAAAGAGAAAAAAGATATCTTACGAGGGCTATATCCATAAGAGGACCTGGCTGATTTCTTATAGGAGGTTGCTTCACAAGGGTGGAAGAAGAAGGGGGGTAGTATGCCAGAAGGAAATAGGAAGATAGTGCGTCCAAGAGGAGGTGGTAGAGTATCTTTCTAGTTTCAAAGAGCATTCTATTTATAGCATTTTTTTGGTTAGTGAAAAGACAGTTTCTTGCCCTGAAAGAGAAACGAAAGCGAGGGCAAAAAGGGAAACTAACTCGTAATGGTAGGAGTTCGGATTAGGACATTTGTCTTGAACTGGCAAAATGTTTCTTTGTTGGGGTCTGGACAACTGGTCGTGGCACTCAGTTGTAAAGAGAGAGAAAAAGACGGTAGGGGTCTGGCAAATATGTAGCATATTAAAGGACACGTGTTGATTGTTAGGGGTCTGGTACATGTTAGATAAAATAATTCAAAAGTGGTCAGCAAACAGTGTCTAGGTTTTGTTCTGTTATAATGTCAAAAGACATCGGTGACATGTCAGTATCAGGAGTCATGTCAGCAGTTGAGCTTCTTGGCGAATCTTGTCCTGGTACTGGAGAATGGTATTTTTCTTTCTTCTTCTTTAAAGAATTCTTTTACTCCTGACTCGATGGCCTTGGTGTTTCTTCCATGATGTCCTTTACTTTAGACTTCTTCTTTCTAGCAATCTTGATCTTGGATGATTTAGTCTTCTTTTCTTGCGTTTGCTTCTCTTGTACGTTGTCTAGAATTTGCTGGAGTTGGGTAATATTGTTTTGTTGGATCTCTCTTTCTTCTTGTTGTTTTAAAAATAAGTCTTCTACTGCAACCTGCTTGTCTCGGCTTTCAGACAAAGCTGCAGCCATAAACGGATTTGAGTTGTCTTTACCGTATACCGTTTGAGCCGGACAAGCTGTTGGGTTTAAAGATTCAACAATCTCTCTAGTTTGGCTTTTGGACAATGCCATCATTAGCGGACATGATATATTTTGCCGGTTGTCGTTTGAACCGGACTAGCTGTTGGTGTAATAGATCCAACAAAATCTCTGACTGCATTCAGAGGAGAATGCACATCCGTCTCATCCCTTTGATTAAAGACCAAGGCTGGTTTATTTTGGAGAAAATTTGCTTTGAAAAACTTTTCTTTCTAAATCGCAATCTTTTGAATAAGATGTTGTTTTTATCGAACTAGAGATTGTATATTTTCATTTAGCCTTTTTACAGTTCTTGAGAGTACCTCGCAATGATCACAAAGCAAAAAGAATTCATTAGTATCCCGAGTAATATAAAAATTCAAGAGGTCTATCTTGTATGCTTCTTAAAGATGGAGAAACAAAATAATTTGGTCCTAAATGTTGCCTTGCTATCTATATCGAAAGCTTCAGATAAATAGTAAAATCCTTTATAAAGTGGGCTAGCAAAATTTGTAATGTTATCTAGAACTTCTATCCAGGTATGGTAAACCCCTGAAACTTTGCCTCTGAATACTACATAAAACTTAAAATTAGTTTTAATCTGGCTAAATAGTCCTGATAATGCATCCATACTTGCTAGAAAATATTTTTGGTCTTTTTTGTTAAAGGAAATCCATAGATTGTCTACTAAACATTTTTGTTCATTTGTAAGCGATATATGAGATGAGTTTTAAATGAAATATTACTATTAGGAAATACTAGTAGCTCTACGTTACCAAATCTTAATCTTTCTTGGCTATAAGAGGTCAGTGTTACCTGATTATGATTAAAGAAGTTCTGACTACTACTACTACTACCATAATGTTGAAGTATTATTTGGTCGGGTGGCATGTCCATCTGTAAAATGAGACAATTTGGTTAGATCATATTCATCTATAAACTATTTATCGTAAAGTCTATAGAATCATTCATAAAAGGTTCTTTTTCTACATTGTATTGTGGGAAATATATATATATATATATATATATATATATATATATATATATATATATATATATATATATATATATATATATATATATATATATAATCATTGTATTTTCTGAAACAAGAAAGAGATAATATCACATCTGTTATCATCTTTCACATCTTTATCATCCAAAATATAATATCTGGAAAATTAATAGATATCACAATTTATTTAATTTTTATTGGTATTGTTTAAGTTTTTGAATATATTTTAATTATGATTTGTTATAGTTATGTTTATATTTTAATTAGAATATATTATATTTATAAGTGTATGCACTTAGATTAACTTAGATAGACGACTAATTTTGAGTCATTTGTAAACTTCTTTATGTATATCAGTCATGCTAACGTGCGATACACATACCAAAAGAAGAAGAAAAAAAACTCTAATATTATCAAAAAAATTAGATAGCGATTTAAATTACATTAAAATAATTTAAACATAATTTTAATATATTCTAATTAAAATTTGTTATATATGTATTTTTAGAACTTTGGATATATGTTTAGATAATACCATATGTTAGTTTAGATATATTAAAATAGTTTAAATTTGATAGAAATTTAAATTAAATATAATTTTTGTATTTTTTTTATGCGAATGATATACATACGATAGATGTCAAAAGTATCGAGTATTTTTCTTACTTACGTCATGATATACATGCACCTTAGGCGGCTCATTATGAGCCATTTTCAAGTATGATTATATATCTTCTACTATATAATGTGGCTTGGAAACGGCTCAAAAATGAGGCGTCTAAGCAGTATGTATATCATCAACTATTTAATTTAAAAAAATTAAAAATTATAATTTTAAACTTTCTTCCTTTTCTTCCCCATAACGGAATACCCTCTTTTTTTACCTTTCTTCGACATAACCAAATACCCCCTATTTTATTCACATATCTCCACAACAAATTATAATTAAATTTCTATAAATTTTAATTAAAATATAATTACATGTATAATAAATTTTAATTTTAATATTTAAATTATATTTTGATAATATTAGAAAGAAGAAAAATTATTGTACGTGCTTTTACAAGTAAAATTATTTTCTTTTTTTCTAATCTTAAAAAAAATAATTTAAATATAAATTAAGACTATATATATATATATATATATATATATATATATATATATATATATATATATATATATATATATATATATATATATATATGGTTGTTGCAAGATGATAACAAAGTTTTAGAAATTTTTTTTTTTAAATTATCTAGTTTTAAAATGAAAATTTGGATGATACTATATAATTTGTTGACTTTTAAAAAGAAAAATTTAAAATTTACATCCTCCATACAAAAAATAACTTTATACCATTCATACTCAAATTTTCCTTTTTAACTTATATACGATATTATATGTTCATATATTGTCATGCATTCAATTTTATATGATATTATCTTTCAATTTAAAATGATTATATATATATATATATATATATATATATATATATATATATATATATATATATATATATATATATATAATTGGTTGTTGCAAGATGATAACAAAGTTTGAAAAAGAAAAATGTAAAATTATCTAGTTTTAAAATGAAAATTTGGATGATATTATCTAATTTGTTGAGTTTTAAAAAGAAAATTTAAAAATTTATATCATCCACACAAAAAAAACTTTATATCATTCATGCGCAAATTTTATTTTTTTAACTTATATACGACATTATATGTTCATATATTATCATGCATTCAATTTTATATGATATTATCTTTAAATTTAAAAAGATGATGAAAATGCTTGCAACTAATGTTTGTTGCACGATTTTAAGAAAATTTATATATTATTTTTTGTTTTCGATGGAAAATTTGTTTAAGTTTATCTTGTTTTAAAAAGAAAATATTGGATGATATTATCTAATTTGTTGACTTATAAAAAGAAAATATTAAATTTTATATCATCCATACGCAATTTTTTTAATATGAAGTTAAAATGAAGAAACATCAGAATTGGGTGAGATAAAATGTTACGATAAACAACATTGTAAAACGAAACCAAAAAAAAAAAACTAAAACTAAAACAAAAAAAAAAAAGAAGAAGAAAAAGCCTATTTCCGCCAGATTTTCTATTTTCGCGAGTCCCTTTCTTGGCCTATTAATCAAAATTATTTTTCCTTATAGAATTCTGGAAAACTATATCATTTTTCAACTAACACTTGATTACAAATCAAATATGGGAACTACAAAATGTTACATATTTGTGTGAGTGTGATTTCAAAAAAAAATGTTACATATTCCAACTAACTTCAACAACCATCCAAATGAAGGAACTTATAAAATATGCATATGCACGACGCACATACGCAATACGTAAGCAAAGTCTTCACTTTCAACTTTTCACTTGGCACCACTTTGTCAAACCATCCAACTAACTTCAACAACCATCCAAACAAAGGAACTCATAAATATGTATACTCATGACACATACGCAATGCGTACGCAAGTCTCCACTTTCAGCTTTTTTACTTTGCATCACTTTGTCAAACCAAGCAGCCCCTCACAATAAGAAAATTGGCTTTTTTGACAGTTTATTTCATGACTGTCATGGTAAATCGTCAAGAAAAGCTGTTATCTTGACAGTTTTAGGTATACGTTAAGAAACACATGTTTTGTAGCTATTTATCAAAATTTTACTATAGTAGTTGACGGTTTTAGAGGAACCATCAATAAACACCATGTTATTTATTAACCATTTCATGAGAAGCGTCTAACTAATGGATGTGTAGAAAAATTGTTGCGATTTTTTCAGCGGCCATTATAGTATTTTTTGAAAGTTTTTATTTGTTGACAGTTGGTGGTTCATTTTGACCGATGAACCTAGACAACAAACCCTCTCCCTCCTCTTGGGAAATCCCTTTCCTTCAGCAAAACCCCCACCACTTCCAGGCGGCCTACGAGACCCCTCTCCCTCCTTTTCCTTAACAAAATCCTCTCCCTCAACCTTCGATCTTCACTATGCAGCAACTTCGATCTTTACTATGCGGTATAATGTCTTTGATTTTCTTCTCTGTACTTTGATTTTATGCACATGCAGCTAACGGTTAACATCCATTTCTTTGACGGTGTAACATCCGATTCAACTAAGGTTTCTTTTTGTGCCATACAACTATGAATTTTTGTGATTGAAATTTATTTTGTCCATATGACAAACGAACTGTTTCATAGCCTTGATATCTTCGTCGATAGTTTTATCCACAAGACCATGCTTGTCGATTTTCCAATCTTTGGTCTTGGATGGAATCAAACTAATTATACTTGAATAACACGATCTTAGCAGGCTCCACACCATAATTATACGTCAACTCTACGAGCCCTCGTAAGACGCAAACAAATTATTATCTGCATCGGCGTTTTTGTAGTATGAGGATTTGATACACAGACAACTAATTTTAGTGGAATCAAGATCCAAGAAGCTGTCTCTGATCTAGGGATAACCTAAACCCATTGGCACAATAACGTGGCCATATTTTAACGACATAAATTGGCCCCTTAACTAAAGTTCTGATTGATTCATTCTCAAGTGCTGTGTCTAGTCGATCAACTTAAAATACCAAAGAAACAACATTAGGTTCAATATTACGTAAAATTTCGTACTTGAGCATATACAACTAAATTATGTAGCTCCTTACGTTTGCTCAAGCAAGAAAAAATATATCGTCTTATTTATTGTTCTACTTCTTCATCTGTTGTGTATTGTCTACTCGACCTCACTTCCTCATTAAATATGCTTAAAAGGTATTAAGTGTCGGACGATTAGTGTAATAATATTAATGTATATACTCAAATTAAGATAACGTGCATGCCGTTAACGTATTACCCCTCGAGCTTCTCTACTTCCTCCTCATCGTGGTTGAGTGATATATACAATTGAGGAGCCTTTAGCTAGTCGTCATTCAGATACCTCTTCTTTATTTTTTCCGAAGGCTTTCTAGAAACATTGAATACTTTCAGTATTGTATTATTAGGTTTTCGATAATCGTCATCATTTCTCGAGACTCTCGTTCGATTATTAGCGACGTGTGGATTGAAATACATTTAACAAAAGTTTGAAACTTCCTAAAGAACAAATGCTTCACAAATAGAATCCTCAGCATGTGCCTTATTTTTCACCTTTCTTTTTAGGTGGTTAAGATACCGCCATCGGTAACCGATGGGTCTACCGACACATGCCTCGTAGGAAAGATGAATTAGAAAATGCTCCATAGAGTCTAAGAATCCGGGAGGAAACATCCAATGTCCTTCTCTTGCTTTTCTAGATGATCAATGAGCAGCTTAGTAGAATATAGATCTATGAAGAATATGCTAAGCTCTGCCAACGGATCCCAAATGGTCTATGGTAAGAATTCCCAAAATACAATCTGAATTAACCTCTCCATGAATACGTGACATTCATGACTCTTCATGCTCGTCAGTTTGATCTCGTTAAGGTCTACGCATCTTTTCAGATTTCACATAACTGTCTGGGAATTTTAGGTCCTAAAATTCACTTGCAAAGTCTCTACTTATCGTATCCTCCTTGTCTAATTAAAAAATTGTCTTAGGTTACTTATATGTCCCATTGTCGTTCTTATATTAAATACAAAGAAGGTCGTCTGCAGATATCTTTCAAGTCAAGTCTGGCCCTCAGATTGTCTTCTGTTTTTTTTTCTTGACGTTCATGATAGTATTAATTATATTGTCAAATACATTCTTCTCAATATGCATGACGTCAATGTTATGTCTAATCAGATTGGTGCTCCAAAATGGTAGGTCCTAGAATATACTCCTTTTCGTCCAGTTATGAACGTGGCCAAGTTCATCACATTTGTTCCCCTTTGTAGGCTCTTCGATAGCACTTGGTAAATCTTTCACTTCTTTTCAATTCGTGTGCCCGGGCCACCTCGGCGGTGGATCAGCCTTCTCCACAACACCAGCACATAAAGCATTCTTGTTCTTCATGAACGAATGATCTTTCGGTAGAAGTTGTCGATGACAATTGAAGAAGCATGGATTGCCTTCATTTTTCAAACAGAAAGCCTTAGTACGGTACATGCAATACGGACATGAGAGATGACCATGTGTGCTCTACCTCGATAACATGTCATAGGTTGGAAAGTTATTGATGCTCCACATAAGTTCTACCCTCATCTAAAATTCTGCTTCCTAGACCCATCTACGTGTTGGTGCCTACTTCCCACAACTTATTCAACTCATCTATCAAAGGCTGGAAGTATATATCGATGTTCCTCTTTGTGTTGTTTGGACCCAGAATGATGATGGTTAATAATATATACGGAATATTCATGCACATCCAAGACGGTATGTTGTACGGAGTAACGATCAAGGCCAACACGAATATTGGGAGTCCAAAAGTCTGAATAGGGTCAAGCATTGGAGGAGAGCCCTAATCTGACATTCCCTGGATCTGCAGCAAAATCATGATACTCTCGATCAAAATGATTTCATGCCTCACCATCGGATGGATGATCGATCTAACACTCCTTCGGTTCGTTCTTTCCTGTACTAACTCATGCTTTCGACAATCTCCTTAACCATAAACAACCTCTACACCCTCAATGTCAAAGGCAAGTAGTGCATCAAATCTGTGGACTTCTTTGCACCAATATTTATCCTTGTACAATTTGTCCTGTAGCGATCAACTTCATAAGCTCTACATGTATCTTCATGTCACGACCCGCACCCGCTTATTGGGATCGAATACGTAGCCAAGTCTAGCCTACGCCACAGCATCGGTGGTAGTATGCTGTCGAGACCTCAATATCAAATACAACAAAATTATATCTATTTGCTCATTCACAATAACTATTTTATTTATAAATTAAGTAATACATTAAAAATGATATTCGGGAACAAACCCGCTAAAAGTGAAAGAACTATATAATCTAGAATCTAAGGACGGCCTCCAAGATCTCTATCTCTCTTGTATGGTCCTTAGCGCGAAAGTAGGAAGCACGCCAAGTCACCTGCAACGATTCAGTAAGGAAATGAGCAAAGTACAACCCTATTGCATTTATGTAACCTAATACAAAATAAAGCTAGACAATAGAGATGCAATGTAACAGTAAAGAAACATGTATATGAACAAAAAACGATAACATGTACAAAAAACTACTAGCAGGAACATGTATGACCAAGACAACTGAAAAATGAACATAAACAAGTAAAACTAATCAAACATTGCTTTGAAATAGCTTTCGACATGTGAACGGCTGGGCTAATACGACACATCATACGATGACTATTACACATTTTTAGTACGACCAACCCATACGTGAAGTGTATGACTTAGCTATCTATATTAAATATTATTTGGGTTTGTTCACACATCTACTTAGCATTTTTCCTTCCGACTCACTAAACAATCAATAAACGAGAAATGATACAATCAAGCCTATCATGTCACAAGCGTGTCTCAAAAGAATACTCAATGAAACACAATAAAAGATAACATTATAATGTAATAAACACATAAAGCAATAGTGTACTTGCCTCGTTTAATTGTAGTTGTTTGTGACTTGATCATGTTAGCACAGAATAGTCATAGATGTCATAAGTATACAAGACGGTTGTCACGATCTACTCCCGAATAATCATGTATGAATCGAGTCATGCCCGGCCTACATGTCGTTGACAGCTGTAGTCAGCCGTCTAGTCTAGTCATCATCCAATAATCTATACTCATCACAGCGTCTATCACGAATATAACTACTACTATCCATCACAGTTCACTATACAATTATTACAACATTATATAAGAGTATCCGGGTACACAGTCGGTAATGAAGGCTAAACATCTCCTAAATCTCAATACATCACATCATATCAACCATATACATAATTCTAAATCTCAGGAATGTCCAGAGTGAGCTTTGCTGCTAGGTCTCCCTATTGGCCATAACAAGTGCTCAGTCTCACCTGTAATCAACAATCCAGTCAGGAAAGAAGCAAAACACAATGTAAATCAATAATACTTGCCAACGGATATCAAGGAAATAGGTAAAGCAAGAGAAACTGAAACACAAGTAAATATAAGATAATCAGAATATGTACTAGCTACATGAATATACAATAGAACACCGTCAAGCATGTAGGGCTATCAAGTTAAGAGTATAGAGTAACGGTATGCTAGCAGGCATGTATAGGTGTAAGGCATACCATGTACGCTACACTGTCAGGAATAAGGTATATAGCAACGATATGCTATCAGTCATGTCTACTGTAAGGCATATCGTGTACTATATACTAGCAGTCAAGTAAACATGTGTTTTGTATAGGGCAACGTTATACTAGCAGTCAAGTATAGGTATAAGGTATATCATGCCTATACTATCAATCGGGTATATGCCCAGGCTTAGGTGACTACATTCCCTACAATGTTCTTCCCACCCTGACACGACATGACACGATGACATGCAAGCAAACTGGCCCATGGTCGAGAATCAACAATTACTGACCTATATTGGCCACATTAGAAACCACTCCTCCCTATAGTTAACATTCAACCCTTACCCCAACCGTCGACTACAGTCTAATTTAAAACCAACATGTTCCCTCTCGTTCATCAGTTAAACAAAGTCACCCTTCTGAATGCTCGTCCATCTGATACTGACTGTAAGAAGAGTCATGATGCTCCATAACCAGTTTGTTAAAGAAGTTCAATACCTGAAACCAGAGAGTAACCAACAGAGTCCCCGGAGTCCGATTCGGTTGTTCCCGTGTCCAGAATAGATTGCGAAATTGGGTTAGTCATTTTACCGAACACATGGCGAGCAAAAGCAAGGATTCCGATTACTAACCATTGGTTGAATTTCTAAGAAAAGCAAATGGAACAAAACAAAGGAAAATTACTTACAAAATCAATCCCAACTAAAATCCCCTTGCAATCCATCAATCGGCACACTACAAAACTCGGTGTCGATCGATCATCAATACCAGATCACCAATGGAACAATTTCAAGGAAGAAGAGATGTGATGGACTTACCAAATCAGTGAGTTCGATTGATCGACTGTTTGAAGTCGAACGGAAGACTTCACTGGTCCGTTCGCGGCAAGGAATGATTGACAACGCCATTGCTCATTGTACTGGTTCGACGACGAAGAGAAAACTGTGATCGCCTAGCTATGGCTCGTCCCCTTCATCTTCAGTGTACCGCTCACCAACCGCCATAGCTACGGTAGAGCACAGAGGATTGGAAAGTAGAGGAAGAGGATAGAGCTTCGAGATGCAGTGGTTTCGCTCGGCATCGCCACCGAGATCGCCGCTCGCTTCCATGGCCAGATGCTCAAACCCAGAAGCTAGGTGAGGAAGAGAATGGATAGTTGAGGAAGAAGTTGAGCAGGGCTTCGCCCGGGGAAAAGTGATCGATAAAGAATGTGGGGTGGCACCTATTTATAACTACGGCGGGGTCATCGACCGTTAGAAGCGAACAACGATGATCGGTGGCACTAAGGGGGCGTTTGGTACGCGGTATTTTTTTTATTCTTAGGAAAATTTAGGATTGGAATAATATTCCCACGTTTGGTATTACCTAATAAAATTTATTCTCGAGAATAATGAATACTTGGGTAACTTATTTACCCATAAAATATGGGAAATCTATTCCCTAGTAGATAGGTGGGTTTTTTTTTTTTTTTTGTTACTTGGAAATAAAATTAACTAAAAGTTTATATATTTACAATTTTTACCATCCAATTTTTTTGATAAAACCATAATCTCTCTCTCCTGCGGTCTCTCTCTCTCTCTCTCTTTCTCTCTCACTCGCTGCTCTCTCTCTCTCTCTCTCTCTCTCTATCATCTCTCTCTCTGCTCTCTCTCGATGCTATCTCTCTCTCTCTTTCTCTCTATCGTCTCTCTCTCTCTCTTTCTCTCTCTCTCTCTCTATCGTCTCTCTCTCTCTCTTTCTCTCTATCGTATCTCTCTCTCTTATCTCTCTCTATCGTCTCTCTCTCTATCGTATCTCTCTCTCTCTCTCTTCTATCTCTCTTTCTCTATCGTATCTCTCTCTCCTATCTCTCTCTATCGTCTCTCTCTTTCTTTCTTTCTCTCTCTCTCTCTATCGTATCTCTCTCTCATGTCTCTCTCTATCGTCTCTCTATCTCTTTCTCTCTCTCTCTCCATCGTATCTCTCTCTCCTATCTCTCTCTATCGTCTCTCTCTCTCTTTCTTTCTTTCTCTCTCTCTATCGTATCTCTCTCTCATGTCTCTCTCTATCGTCTCTCTATCTCTTTCTCTCTCTCTATCGTATCTCTCTCTCCTATATCTCTTTCTATCGTCTCTCTCTCTCTCTGCTCTCTCTTTCTACGGTTCTCTTTTTCTATGTATTTCTCTCTATATATTTTTTGGACAGTTGGTCTTAGTTTTTGTTAATTTTTCTAATATGTTCATAAAAAATAGGGCAATAAAAATTATTCCATTACTTGTACTCAAACATCTCTTTATCTAAGTTTGAGAAATATTATATTCCTTGGAATTTATTTATGGTACCAAACGCATACATTATATATACTCGGAAATAAACTATATATATTCGGGAATATTTTATTATGTACCAAACGTGGTAATAAAGAATGTCCGGAAAAATGATACCTTGGAATAAAATTCCTTGGAATATAGAATTCTCGGCTATATAGTAATCCTCGTACCAAACGCCCCCTAAGTTGGTGGAGGAACGACGGCCAGGATGGCCCAGACTAAGTCGGTGGATCAGAAGCTCTGAGAAGACTTTGGTAGGTGTGGTCATTCTGCCAAGAGCTGCGTTGCTCCGGCGTCGATCGACAAACCAAAGAGAAAAGGGAAGAAGGAGTCGAGTGATTTAGGTCTGGAGTGATAGTAATATCAGTGAGTTTGGTTTTAAACAACTGATTAATCGGTTTATGGGTTGATTGTGTAGTAACCCTAGAGGGGGGTGAATAGGGTCAAGCTAACTAATCAAGCACTTAGCACAAGCTAATATACATTTTAAAAATATAAGTGCAAGAGAAGAAGCAACAACAATACCAACACACGATATATCCTGGTATCCTTCCAAGGGGCACTCCAGTCCCATAACTCTCTCCGGGTTTAATCCATTATTTGAGTAAATAGTTACACACGAGTTTGGATCCGAAGAACTCGTCAACTTCAACACGAGTTTGGATCCGAAGAACTCGCCAACTTCTTACACGAGAGCTTTAGTCCGAAGGCCTCTCCGACTTCAACCGAGAGTTTGGATGCGAAGACTCTCCAACTTCAACCGAGAGTTTGGATCCGAAGACTCTCCAACTTCAACCTTTCACAATGGGTTTTGATCTCCTTATACAACAAGATGAAGATCTTACTTTTCAACTGAATATCTTTAACACAATTTGTGGATAGCAAATGAAATCTTTGTAGAGTTGTTTGTGGATAGGCTTTGGTGGTTTAGAAAAGAGCTCAAAGACAACTTTTTAGTCAGCGATCGGTATACCGTCGGTATGAACCGGTATACCGTCGGAATACCGGTCTGGAATTGCAACGACTAGAAATATAGCCGTTGGGATCATTAAATGTTCGAAATTCGACCGTTGGATTTTTAACGTTACTGAATCGGTATACAGTCGGTATAGATCGGTATTCCATGCCAATTTTGTAGACAGAAACATTCTGTGAACAAAACCGGTATACCGTTGGTATAGACCGGTATACCGTCGATATGCCAATTTTCAAATAAAATTGATCCTGGGCTAATTTCTACCCTAGCTTTCGATTTTGCCATCCATTTCTTGTGTTTACAATTATTCCTAAGACTCATTACAGACTCCAGATATATTGTAGCAGGTGCAGGCTTCTTCAGAGTCTTGAAATGATGATGGCATGGCATGGCTTCTTTCCTTGATAGATGCCCCCGAGTACGTAGCTCCAAAGATGTCGTCGGATGGTTCAGAGAAATCTTGTGGGATCCGTCGTCTTTGGCCCACAATGATTTCTTCATTGCATATGTCAACATTGATCCTGCTTATTTCTTTTCTGCATGTACATGTTAGACGAACAAAGCAATATACATGTAGCAAATATGATAAGGTAAAGCACAGTAGGACAATGCTAAGTTTAAGTATAAGAGCTATAGCGATAGCATAAATATTAGTGATATCATAATGTTAAATTTAATTGAATAACCATAATCAAAACATAGTTTTGATTTTGGTAACTCAATTAAATTTAAGATATATTTAATAAAAACTCATATCACTAATAAGTAAAATAATAAGCACATATCACCAAAGATATAAGTATAAGTAGAAATGCTATAGCGATAGTATGAAGATTAGTGATAATGAAATGCTAAACTAAACATATTAACCATATTAAAAAACATGATACAATCATTGAGCCAACAGATTATTGAGCTTCCAAATAGCTGGCCCAAAAATGGGTTATCTTGATGAGTTAAACCAATGAGGGCCTGGCCTTAACTCTATCAATAAATAGCTTGGTTGAAATGGTGAGGGTGGCCTTGACTGTGGGATAAGGATTAAATAGGAAGTGCTTCATTGGGCCAGGCTGACTTAATGTGATTCTAAAGTATGATACTAATTAAATGGATAAATCATAATGATCTAATAGATAAACATAGACATAATTAAAAATAATAATAGATCAACATAATATAACAAATAAGAAATGTGTAAATCTTCATTTAGGGAAAGTGGAGTTACAACGGTCTCTAATGATGGAACAGACCGTGCCATTGAGTCCAGAATGGTCTAAATTGCCTAGGGTCGATATAAGGTGATTAGAAATACAAACATTAGGAACGTATGACTAGTCATGATCAAGGTGGAAATCGAAAAGAATTTGTTTAATGAAAAGAAAATCCTTAATAAGAAAGTATATACTATATTAGAAACTATATTTTACTAGTCAAAATAATTCTAGATAAATACTTTAAAAATCTAGGAATATCTTTTCATGCTAAACTGTAATTTTTTCAAACATATATACTTTTAGGTCATACATATATATATATATATATATATATATATATATATATATATATATATATATATATATATATATATATATGGGAAGGTAACCACTTTATAATAAATGAATGAATGTCTGTTGTGCCTTACAAAATCACTCCATCTCTAACAAAACACCTACCAACGAACCTAGTCAGGGATCAGGAAAGACACGTCTCCCTGAATGCTAGCTTCCAACCCCTTCAGAGAGTTCCTCAAGTCATCGTAAACTCGTCTGTTTCTTTCGCGCCACAAGTGCCACACCGCACACAACACCCTCATTCTCGCCTTCCTAAACCACTGATGGTTGTTATGCTTGAGCTTACCAATATCCTCAAAAGCCTCCTCCAAGCTTAGCGTATCCTTCCGTCTTATTCCCAACATATTGCATTGCCTCTGCCAAACCTCCTTACTAAAATTATATTGGAAGAAGAGGTGAGTATGTGCCTCTGGGACCCTATTGCATAGTGGACACATTTCGTCCTGTAGCTCCCATTTCTGAATTTTTTTGAAATATTTTTATTTATTTATTTGATTTAAATGGTGATTTTAGAAGTTTATTAAAAATTATTTAGTTAATTATTACGGTAGATGACTTTAGCCATGGATGAGTTTTGGAGTACAAGAAAACTAGGAATCATGGCACAGATAGTGCAGTGGCGTGCCTTGACTAGTTTTCGAACTACATATTAAGGTTTTCAAAAATCTATTTAGACACTTGAAGACAACATATAGGACTTCACGACCCTTCTTGTGGATTTGGAAATCATCGACTACGGTCGAGAAATCGAATCCCGAAGTTCATGAAAAATCTGTTTTAAAAACTAGAAAATTCCCTCGATACGACGTGCGTTCCGCCAATCCGGGCAACGTGGTCGTGAACCGAAAGCATCGAAAGGTGCGTAACAGCTTCGTGGATGTGTGGGCTTTGACGGAATTCGAATTGGTCGCGTGTGTGCGACGAATTTGATACGTATCCATCGAAATTCACCGTATCAGCCTCTGTGCAAATTCTCCAATTACTTTTTGCACGCTCGTCAGATCGAGACGAAACTTACGCCAATAGGACCGTATTATTTTTTTGGTCCTGTATGTCAAGTTTGGTCCAATTCTGAGACAGTTGAATCGGACCGCCGTTTTGCGGGCCCCACGGTCCGACTCAACGGACAATTTTGTGCACGGCCCGTCGAAATCCAACTTTGGACATACGATTGAGTTCGTATCGAAAAACCGGACCTGTTGACATATAGTTTGACAACTTTAGAGACCATTGACTCTGGCACGCTTTTTGGCACAAAACGGATCCAACGGCGGACACCGTTTTTGCCTAAAATTATCGTTTTGTTCCTGTATCCAGAATTGGACTTAAGGACAGGCAATCCTAGATAATTTGACTATTCTGAGAACGTTTGCAATATTTGTTTCAGCTTTCGGAGACAGTTGTGATGACTTGGACAGTATGGCTTACCAGTTGACTATATATTTGTTGGATCTGCGTACAACCACCAGGCAAGTATACCTTGCCTCCCTCTACAGTTTATTTTCTTGCTTATAGTACACCTGTTGTAGTATGTTATCCTTAGTTACCTTAGTTGTTATAGATTTATATGATACCGCGTTTACCAGTTTATTGTCTTGCTTGTATATCAGTATTTCATGACTTGATAGTGTAGTTATAACAGGCTTGTTTACGTTATTGTTTGCAAAAACAAAAGTATAAAACTTTATTGATACAAACTGTGTAATAAATATTATAAGAATTTTGGGAAAATTACAACTATAGGAATCCAATCTAGATGACGATTGCTTTATCCCTTGGACGATGTGAACTTTGAAGACGGAGCCTTTGAAGTTGAAGACAACCCTGGAAACTGAAGGCAAAAGCCTCGGAAGTTGAAGGCAAAAGCCTCGGAAGAATGCAGCAGCACTTGAGCAAGAACTCCTGGACTCTCTGATTTCTGATCTCTGATATCTGATCTCTTGATCCCCTTGAATGAAGACTTGAAACTCTATTTATAGAGTTCTGAGAAATAACTAACTTTTAGTTATTCTGGACTGCGCATGTTGGATTGCGCAGCAATTGGTTTGCGCAGCCATGGACTGCACAGGCAGTTGCTGGATCATGGGTTAACTGTCTTGGACATATGGCATCATTCGATTGAAATGTGCATGATCGTGCATAGGCAGTTGCCACGTAATGAGCAATTGATGGCCTGAATGCCACGTGTACTTTGTCAATTATGTTAATAGAATGCGCAACCTGAACTGCGCAGACTTTGGTTTGCGCAGGAGTAGACTGCGCAGACTTTGGTTTGCGCAGGATTAGACTGCGCAGACTTTGGTTTGTACAGGATTAGACTGCGCAAGAATGGATTGCGCTACCAACTGTCAGCCGCCCTCGAGCACTGTGCGGCGCAATAAACAAACAGTCTCCTCGTTCTTCGTGCTGTCAGTTGTCAGGAAGATTTGATTTGATTTAGGTAATGATGACTTCAGCCATGTCAGCCTGCGCAGTTGGGAGCATGCGCAAACCAGTATGCACAATTGGATTACTGCGCAATCTGTTGTATGCGCAATTCATCAAAATGATGTGTATCTTGATTCTTTGACTTTGTTGATTGATGCAACTTGATTTTTTAGGACCTACAAGACCCCCTTCAAAGTTTTCAAAAGTTGATTTTATTCAAAGTTTCGAAATACTTTGAATTTTTGAAATTCAAATCAAGTTGCGCATGATGATGAACTGTCTGCGCAAATTGAATAGCCCCCCAATTTTAGGCGCAATTCGAGGCAGCCGTTTCATATTCGAAGACTATAAATAGCCATCTCTTTCATTTCACTTTGCATCCTTCGTGCTTTTGAGAGAAATCCCCGAACCATTTCTGTCCTCCTTCTCCAACGACTTTCATGGCACCCCGACGTTCCTCTGCCGTCACCGCCGCCGCTAAGGGCAAGGCCCCGGCCGAATCCTCCACCAGAACTGCGCGACGAGCCTCTCGTCACGAAGATGCTCATCCTGCGATGTTAGGTAGAAGACTTCAAACCCTTTTTAGGGTTTTGATCCCACTGTCTTTCGAAATCCATCTCTTTTTAGAGATGTGATCATACTGTGCCACCCTCTTTAGGGTTATGGTTGCACAACTCAGTAAGTTCTTCATTTTTATGAAGAATGACTTTCTGCGCAAGCGGTTGAATTGCGCTGGCAGATGTCAGCACAATCTGTTGATTTGTGCGAGATTGTCAGCGCAAACTGATGACTGTTTATTCGCACAGTCTGATGTTTGCGCAAACTGATGTTGCTTAATCTGATGTTGCGCAGTCTGATGTTGCGCAATTTGATGACAGAACTTTTCGATTTTGACTTGTACTAAATTTTTGCCTCTTTTTGTCTGATACAGTGAATACGAGAGATGACCCAGAATATGAAACTTTTGTGGGAACTCTCTCAGAGTCTGAATATAAAGAAGATCTGTCTCATGTTCATTATCCCCAATATGACCTGCCGGCCTCCCGTCAGGCTATTCTGATCTCCCAGGATAATGAGACTTTAATGTGTTTGATGAATGGACAGCCCCTAGAGTTAGCAGATGCTGTTATTCATAAGAAACCCTTATTCCTGTTCGGTGACGCCTTTGAGAAAATCTCTCAGCCTAGGCCGAGGATGGAGGAGAGAATAGTTCACCAGGAAAATAGATCATTCTTCATACCAGACATTGTCCGCTGCCTCCCTTTGTCGCGGTATGCTCATGCGAGCTACCCAAGGAAGATGGAGTGGAACATCACTCTTTTCCAGGACGCCCGTGCAGAAAAAATCTTCGTAAAGAAGGGGCCAAACAAGAAAGATATGTTTTACAGCTCCTCTGATAGATACAGCATCTTGTTGAGAGGCTTGAGACCCGGCTGTATTTCGCCAGAGAACTCCTCTTTGCTGATGCCTGTCAGGACACCGATATTCGCTATGCGAAGGCTGAAGGGAAATACCCCGAACAAGACATCAGACTGACTGGATTGGTGAATCCAGATTACAAGAGATGGAACTATATTGCGAATTGGATTCTGACGACATTCGAAGACAGACTCCAACAGATCAATCTGTATCAAGCAGTGCACGCCACTGTATATGGTTTTGCTCCCAACCCACATATGTTTTTAGCCTTGTCTGAAAGGTATAATTATAGGACAGGAACCTTCATGACCCCGAGTGGAGAGATAGGGTTTGCACTCCACGAGATGAAGTATATCTCGTACCTGCCCATGGCAGATGCTCCGTATGAGGAGTTTGTTCTAACAAATGACGAGTTGGACAAACTTAGAAGAGTAAATGCAGAAATGGTAGCAGTATTTGAGGAACTGCTATGCCATTATAAAATTTGCTCTTTGTTTTACAAGAGTGCTACAGCCAACACCTGCTATTCCTCAAAGTGGCTGCCGTATCTGTTCCTTAACCATTTAGAGGAGAAGAAGACCAAGGAAAATGACAAATGTTATCCTGATTTCTTCAAACCTTTGAGCAATACAGAAGTCATGAAGCTGATGGAGGAGAGTGGTAATTATGATAAACAGATGAAAGATGATTACCAATGTCCACCTTTAAAGAAAGGGGACACTCTGGAGAGTTACTTGAGAATGGGTTATAGACCTATGTCAAAAGAAGCCCAATTGGCAGGGTTTCTGACATACTGGCTCCGATGGTTTGTGGTCCCAGGATCTAGTGCCGTGGACCATTTTCATCGCGAAGTTCTTTTTGCCGCTGTCAAGTTAGTATTTGGCTACAAGGTGGATCTGCTATCAGCGATGACTTGTAAGTTGAATGCGAGTCTTCGTCTGTATGCTGACTCGATGTTGAAAGCAAAGGGAGAGAAAGAATTCCCCCGCCTCGAACTGCCATACACATCTCTTTGGATGGTTGCTTCTTCATTATCCCACTTTAATGGACCCCGGCATGGGACCGGTTGACGACAGCTTCCTACAAAGGTATTCTCAGGGCAAATGGAAGTACACTTCCTTGAGCGAGTGCAGATATGTTTTAAATCTAAATAGAGGATGGAACTTCTGCTGTGCTTCTCTCCCTGCTGGACATGATCAGATGCCCGCAAATATGGTGGACTCAAAGATGCAGCCTCTAACCCGTGTAGCCTTTGAATGGTTGAAGACAATTCGACCATCTCATTCGGTATACCGGTTCGAAGAGGAATGCTATTTAGAACCATATCTCCCCAGCCGATTTGCTCGGCAATTTGGATATGATCAATTCCACGTGGGGAATGCAATCACCTGCCTTCAGGGTAAGGGTTTCTTGATCGACGGGGCCCGAGCTTGGGCTTATTACAATGATCGTGATACGAAGGCCGTATTCTCAATGCCAGCAAAGATCACTCCCCAGGGTCCTCGGATGCTATTCACATATTCAGTGTTCTATACATCCGCAAACACTTTTGCCGAGAATTTTAGTCTCGCAGATAGTTTTGCATCTTCAAACAGATTGAGAAAAGGAAGAGTCGCTTTGTCACTCCCTGCAAATGATGAGGTGCACGAGCCGGCGGATGCACCTTTAGAAGCTTCGAGGGATATTATGTTCCCTCAAGAGGTAAATGCACCACTGTGTGTTTCTCTGAAAGTGGGTAGATCTCCGGCAAAGAAGAGGAGAAGAGAGGAGCCTCTTGCTCCAGCAGCAAGAAAGAAATTGATCTTAGATCATTCTTCTGAAAAGATCACTACGAGGTCCCAATCTCGGCAGCTGGCCGAGACAAATCAAGAAGCTACTACACCAACTTCTGTGCAGAAACAAGCAGAACCAATAAATATAGAGAGTCCTGACAGACCTCTACACAGAAAGAAGAGGGTGGTCACCAGAAGAAATTTAGCAGACTCTTCTTCCAGGCAAATCCTGACTTCAGTAGATGCTGCAGCAGGAATTATAATGTCATCTCCCACACCTATTTCTGAATCTGGGAGTAAAACTCTTGAAGAGACTGAACAGAGGGAAAATCTTGGCCCAAGAACTGAGGTTGAAAAGCCCAGAGAAAACATCACAGAGGAAGAACAAAATGTCGTACGACCTCTTTCACCTGTTGCGGAGGCAACTCAACCTCCTCCTACTCCTAGGACTCTTCGTGAAGAAGAAGATCGTGAAATGATCGCAGCTTTAGAAAATTGCAGTTATAGCCTGCAGGAGGATCAGACTGCAACTAACAGTGGGAATGCAGCAGAAGAAGAAGAAGAAGATGAGGAAAGCTCTTCATCTGGAAATGTTGATGAATATATACAAGATCCCGAAAGGGATGATGAAGAACATATATCTCCTGATGATGCCAATGATACTTCAGATCCTAAAAAGGATATTGAAGTGGAGGCGTCTGCAGAAAAAGTTGCTGATACTCTAAATCCTGATGATGTTGAGATAGAAATATCTCCTGAAGAAGCAGCCGATGAAGATGTTCTGAAAGAAACTCCCGCCACCGACCCTCAAGGTATAAAACGAGATTTAGCAATCTTTTCTTTTAAAATAGATTGATAGCTAAAATCTTCATTTGTAATTCTTGCAGATCTTGAGACTCTGCCAACACCTCCGATGGACTTAGCTATAATACCCATAACCACGGTGGTTGTTAGTAGTAGTCATCATCTATCCTGTGGTTCTGAGGCGGGCAGCAGCCAGGCTGTTACAGTTGAAGTTACTTCTGTTCAACAGGAGTCCATTCCTGCAAGAAATAAACCTATTGCTGAATCGAACCAAGGTAAGAACGCTTTTATTTGATCCTCTTGGTCATTGGCAGACAACTGGTAAAATAACAATTTTACTTTTGTAGAAGAACAAACAGGAGGGGCGACCAGCTCCACTCTAGCTCCTTTGTTTAAAGAACCTGCTATCCAGACACAAAGGATCGAGCAACCTGCTGCCTCATCTTCAACAGGAGTAGCTGCGACTCCTGGAACTCTGGCCATTAATCAACAAGTTGTCCAGTCATTTACCAGATGCTTCTTCGAGTCGCTGGGACCTCTTGTTCATAAGATGATAGAGAAAGAGGGAGCTGATTTCTTTATGGTTAGGAAGCCAACTTCTCTCTTAATAAGAGCCATAAGGGAGCAAGGAGACGAAGCTCAGGCCACTCTCCTTGAACACATATTGAATGAATTAGAAGTCTCCGTAAAGAACTATAAGGAGCTCAAGAAGAAGGAAATAGAGTCCCTAGTGCAGGCTGAGTTTGAGCGAATGGCTCAAGCAGCTGATATAGAAAGGGTGAACCTTCAAAATCTTTTGGAGGCTCATTCCGCAAAATCAGCTGAATACAACTCCAAGATAGAATCAGTTACTTTAATGGCTGAAAGCAAAGGACAGAGACTTGCTGAACTGAAAGCAGAGATTACTCGCCTCCAGCAAGAATTTGAAGTGGAAACTGCTAATCACCAACTTATGATTGAACAATTCAATGCCTTAATTCAGGAAATGGAAGAATATGAGGCAACCCATAGTGCAGAGATTACCCGCCGGACAATAGACATGTCGGTTTTTAATGAAGAAACATGAATGGAAGAGGCTAGAAGAAAGGTGACATCTACTCATGAAGAAGAGCTGCAGACACTGAAGCAGCAAATTGACAATCTGATCATTCCTCCTTCTTAATTGTATCTTTGGGTTTGTTGCCGTAGATACATTTTTTGTAATGTCTCGTATTTTGATAAATAAAAGACATTTTGTTGTGACTCCATTATTTATTGCATATCTTATTTAGATATAATAATAGAGATAGAAAATATATTCAGAGGTGCAAGACATGATATATTTCTTGATGATTTTGTAGAAAATAATTATATTCATTATATCTACTCAGAGGTAATATGGACGTGGCAGAATATATTGAATACCATTATATCAATTGACAACTTAATCGAAAACGACAAGTTGCTGATGTGGATAATGAACGATGATGAATCGTCAATGTATGTGGGATAAATGAACGGAAAGACCGTCAAATGATGGATGATAATGAACGGATGAACCGTCAAGTGGTGATGAAATGAACGAGTGAACCGTCAAGTGATGATGAACGAACGGATGAACCGCCAGGTGATAATAAATGAACGGATGAACCGTCGGATGAATGTAATAAATGAACGGACGAACCGTCAAGCATTAATGAACGGGCGAACCGTCGGATGAATGTGATAAATGAACGGATGAACCGTCAGGCATTAATGAACGGATGAACCGTCGGATGAATGTGTCGCTTCGTTAGTTGAGGAATTTCTGCCTATAAATGTTGCAGAAATCTGACAGGAACGAACACTTCCAATTTTCAACATAAAAATGTCGTCTGAAGAAGCATCCAAGAAGGCTGAGATCGCCCCGCCGGCTCAGAAGGGCACTGAAGAACGCCCTGCCGATCCAGTTCAACCGAAGGCAGCAGAAGCAGGCGAAGGTTCGTCTGCACCCCAGCCGCCACGAGACATTTTGGATTTCCTGCTCGAACCAGGAAGGACTGAAGAAGAAGAAGCCATGAGGATGGCCGCTTGCAAGTTCCTCGTGGGTTCTAGCAAGGAGGTTCTCGGCTCTTTTGCTGATTGTGTTTTCGAGAAGGAAGGCAGTGGCCTGCGTTCCAATGTAGAGAAAGATGATAGTGATCTTTAATATCATGTACTCTCATATAATGAAATAAAATTTGAATTTTATTTATGAACTTGATTCTGTCTGATGATTTACAAGCATTTACATTTATACATAATACTTTTTAAGGAACTTGCCATTGATAGGCATCATAGCAACTCGACCATCAAGCTCTGAAAGTTGATAAGCTCCATTTGAGAAGACTTTGCTTACGACATAGGGACCTTCCCATTTTGCATCGAATTTCCCTTTGCTCATATGAGTCATAGTCATAGGACGTCTGACTGTCAGAACAAGTTCTCCTTGCTGAAATATTCTAACTTTAACTTTGCGGTTGAAAGTCTTCGAGATGCGGGCTTGGTATAACTTAATATGTTGTTGAGCCATTAATCGCTTCTCATCAAGTGCTTCTAACTCTTGAAGTCGAAGAAGATCGTTATTCTCTGTAGTAAGCTCATTAGCAATGGCAATCCTTAAAGAAGGAATTTGCAGCTCTAAAGGAAGAACAGCTTCACAGCCATACACCAAAGAGAAAGGTGTAAAGCCTGTAGGATTGCAGACCGTAGTTCGGTAGGCCCAAAGACATTCGCCGAGTTTCTCACTCCAGTTCCGTTTGTTAGTGGATACAAACTTCTTAAGGAGCTTGATGATGGTTTTGTTAAATGCTTCAGCTAAACCATTAGCGGCAGGATTGTATGCTGTCGAGGCGACATTGTCAATCCGGTGATCATCACAGAATCTGGTGAACTTCTGGCTGATGAATTGAGGTCCATTATCATGGATGATTCTTTGGGGTACACCAAATCTATAGATGACGTGGTGTTTAACGAAGTTGATGACGCTACTGGTCTTGACTTCAGCCAGTGGTATAGCTTCAGCCCACTTGGAGAAGTAGTCCGTTATTGCTAATATGAACCGATGTCCTCTAGAAGAAGGAGGATTGAAGGGACCTTTGACATCCATGCCCCAAGCTTCGAAAGGCCAGGAAGAAGCAGTCGGATGAAGGAATTTCGATGGTTGATGAATGAAGTCTGCATGGATTTGACAAGCACGATATTTTCTTGCATATTCAATGGCATCTGATACCATAGAGGGCCAGTAGTAACCCATGCGTCTAATGCGATCCTGTAGTTTAGGACCAGGTTGATGTGCTCCACAGATACCATCGTGAGCTTCACGCAAAACTTGTTTGGCTTCATCACCAGCGAGACAGCGCAGGAGAAGACCGTCATAAGTTCGTCGATAGAGGGTCTTGGTAGTTTGATTGTAATAGAATCGGAGAGATCGTCGACGAACACTCGTAGCCTCCTTAGGATCTTCAGGGAGTATGTCATGAACCACGAAGTCGATAAAAGGAGTTCTCCAATCTTCATCGATAACATTGACTTCAGCAAAGTTGCTGAATTTAATATTACGATTGTTTTCAATGCAGAACAGTTCTCGGTTGGAGATAACTACCACCTGCTGTCTTTTGATAGGGATGGCTAAGATAGCTGCAAGATTGGCCAAAGCATCTGCTTCGGTATTGCAAGCTCTTCGAACATAGTCGATGAAGAAAGCTTTGAATGATATAGCCATGTTGATTGCTGCTTCGTGATAAGGCACCAGATCTTGATGACGAACTTCATAAGTTCCTCTAACCTGATTAACAACCAGCTTAGAATCACCGTAGACTTCGAGATATTCAACGTTCAATTGTTTGGCTAACTGAAGGCCGATGAGTAGAGCATTGTACTCCGCTATATTGTTGGAGCAAGATTCATCTAGAGAGTAGGCTCTTTGGATAGTTGATCCATCTGGAGAAACGAGAACAACCCCAACTCCTGCTACAATAGCACCATTCGGTCCGATCCTTGATGCACCATCAAAGAATAGACGCCAGGTTAGAAACTCTTCAGAGATCATGTTGACTTCTAATGTCTCGTCTGGAATTTCATCATATAGTTTGGATGTTTCTGGTATAGGATGAGCTGCTAAGAAATCCGCCAGTGCTTGACCCTTGACAGACTTTTGTGGAACATACACCATGTCATACTGAGCTAGCAAGATTGCCCATGTAGCCAGCCGAGAATTGAGTGTGCTGGGCTTCTTCATGAGTACCCGAAGAGGATTAACCCGGGATATGACATGAATAGTTTACCCAATGATGTAATGCCTTGTCTTCTGCACAGCGAACATAAGAGCTAGGCATTCTTTCTCGACCGGACTATAACGGTGTTCAGCACCAATCATAGTACGACTGAGATAATAGATGGCCTGTTCATGACCTTCTTTGTTCGTTTGGGTGAGTAAAGCACCCAATGAATGGTCCATAGCACGGACATACATTAAGAATGGAATGCCAGAGATTGGTGGCACCAAAACTGGTGGGTTCATAAGATATCTTTTGATGTCGTCGAATGCTTGTTGACATTCTTCAGTCCAAATGAAAGATACACCCTTCTTCATTAGCTGAGTAAATGGTCTGCAACGTCCAGACAAGTTCGAAATGAACCTCCTGATGTACGCAAGTCGGCCTTGAAATCCTCGTAGCTCTTTTAGGTTGCGTGGAGGACGCATCTCTTGAATGGCTTTGATCTTCTCGGGATCCATGTGTATACCCTTAGAGGTAATGACGAAGCCAAGAAACTTGCCACTAGAGACACCCAAGAATGACTTGGTGGGATTCATTTTGAGTTGATGTTGGCGCATGAGATTGAAGATAGTTCTCAGATCTTGAATATGATCTTCTTTTAGACGACTTTTGACAGCAATATCGTCAACATAGCATTCCAGTCTTGCAAAGATGATCTTTGAAAATAGTACTCATAGCCCGTTGGTAGGTTGCACCAGCGTTCTTGAGACCAAATGGCATTACAGTATAGCAATATATACTACGAGGAGTGCGGAAAGAGGTATGCTTTTCATCTTCAGGATTCATCTTGATCTGATTATATCCAGAGAATCCATCCATGAAGGATATTCGCTCGAACCCACAGGTATTGTCGATCATGATGTCCGTGATAGGGAGAGGAAATTCATCTTTTGGACATGCTTCATTAAGATCCCGAAAGTCGATGCAGACTCGAACTTTGCCGGTTTTCTTTAGAACTGGAATGATATTGGCCACCCAGTCAGGATGTTGTTCTTCTCGAATGAAGCCACAAGCAATGAGCTTTTTGACTTCATCATCGATTGCGTCCATCATTTCTGGTTTAAAACGTCGTTGTTGTTGCTTAACTGGTTTTGCATTAGGCAAAATATTCAGTTTGTGTGTAGCAACCTTGGGATCTAAACCTGGCATGTCTTCATAACTCCAGGCAAAGACTTTGATATATTCTTTAATAAGAAGAATCAACTCTTGTCTATCTGCTTCTGGAAGATTCTTGCTGATGAAGATTGGACGAGGTGACCCGCTTTCCCCTACATCAACTTGAACTAATTGATCTTCAGTAGGAGGTTCACGTTGTTTAAAGCGAACTACCCATTGGTTATCCATATGTTGAGTCCAAGGATCTGTTTCAGGATTTTCTTCCACGTCCTTATCATAGCTTTCTAGAATTTCAACGGATACCATGTTAGATGATATGACCAGCCTGTGGACTTCACCAATGCTAGTATCAGAATCCCAAGATCTGGAATCAGATGAATTAGAGCGTTCTTCACTGTCAGAGTCAGAGACTGCTGGGGATAACAGTGGAGGAGAAGCATATCCGAGACCTTTCTTAGTCCCGCTGTAGTACATTTCCGACTTTCCTTTCGGAACAGTCGTGCGGATAGGAGTTCGTCTACCTTTACCGTAATTGAGGCCACTTTTGAAGTCATAGCCCATTTTTCGGATGATGTCTTTTGATTGTTGACTATAACGATGGAGCTGGAGACGTCCCGTATCGTTAAGTTTGCTATCATCCGTATAGCTGAATTGTTTTTCTGGTCCTTTACTAAAAAGTATTGGACTTTCACCTTTCTTTCGAGAAGGGCAAATGCGGTAAGAATCGTCTGGGTCTTCAAATGAGACTTCTGTCAGAAGAGATTGTACAACTCCCATTGTATTTGATTGGAAGCTATCTAACATATTCAAATAGCATTTAGTATAATAAATAACATCAGTATACTGGAAAGTAGGTGCTTTTTCATTAATTTGTACATTAGTATTTACAACAGGACCTTTAGCCTTAGCAGGCTTGGTCAGGTTAATTACAAGAGAGGGAGAAGAAGAACGTGGGGGAGGCTTGTTACGACGGAGGTCGATAACAAGTGGCTCAGAGGAGGTGAGCTCCCTTTTTTCCTTGTTGCGAGTGAGATCAACAACAAGTGGCTCAGAAGGAGTGAGCTACTTTTTGTCCTTATTACGACGTAGGTCGATAACAAGTGGCTCAGAAGAGGTCAGCTCCCTTTGATCTTGATCAGCATCATCTAACTTCTTTTGAACTGGCAAGTGAATAGCCAGTGGTTTAGAAGACTGAGGATGTGAAACTCGCCCTTTGACAGGTATGATAAGAGTGTCTTTGGGCATTGCTTCTTGTTCTTCCTCAGTGTCTAAGGCTAACACAATTTTCATGAATTCATCCTTGTACATCCGAGCGTCGTTGCAGTATGCTTCAACGCCTTTGAAGGGATAAAGATCCGCAACTTCCTTATGGACCTCTCCCTTATCATCAACATATTTGAAACATTGATGAAGGGTTGATGGAACAATATTATGCTCATGTAAGAATGGTCTCCCCAATAGAGCATTATAAGAACAACCACGATTGTCAATAATATAGAAGGTAACTTTTGTGCGAAGATTGCCTATTTGGAGTTTTAAGCGAATCTTGCCCAAAGGTTCACTCCTTCCCTGATTGAATCCAAGGATGGTGGTGATCGTAGTGGAGAGACTATGCACAGGAATTTTCAGAGCATCGAGCATTGTTTTCGGCATGATACTGAGAGCAGATCCTGGATCTATCAGGATACGATCGACTTTCATCGAATCAACATATCCTGTATAGTAAAGAGGACGATCATGCCTATTATCCTCCATCAGCATGTCATCTTGTGTGAAAGTAATGTTCGGAATCAACTCCAGAACACTATGACAATGTAGATAAGAGACTGGTTCTGCTTCCGGCTTCTTGAGAAAGGCTAAACAAGTATCAGCTTGCATAAGAGCTTCACTTAAAGTTTCTCGCGTCTCTCTGGAAAGACGCAAGAGCTCAAAGATAGATAGCCTTGCTGGGGTATTAGCTAGTTGAGCCAATATATCGAAGTTGTAAGGCTTCTCAAGCCCTGTAGGGGATGATTTCTTCAAGGGTTTATCAAAGCGGACTTGTTGCTTGCCTTTATCAGCAGCCACTGGTTTGGGAGGAATAGGAACCACAACTGGTGAAGATGTAGAAGGAATTTCTTCAATAGCAGCAGGTTGTGCTGGGACAGGTTCAGAAGAAGAGGCAAGATTCTCTTGAGATTCAGAGTAATCTTTCAGATAAGTTTTCCCTGATCTGGTGCCCAACAGAATTTCTTCATCAACTATAGGGTCAAAAGACACCATGTTGCAGATCTTTGTCTTATTTTTGGAGCGACCTTTCTTCTTAGAAGAAGAAGAATCCTCGAACTCTGAAGTAAGGTCGGGATGGATCCACATAACCTCGCCATTGTCAAGAGACAAAGGAACGAGACCTTCGTTTGGTGGAGAAGGAAGATTTTCAATCTCGAGAGTAGCCTTCGGAATAGGAATAACACCATGCTGTATCATCTGAGGGGGAAAGTTACCGAACTGGACTGAAACCATGTTGGCAGTGACAGTCTTCTCATCTTGCTGCAGAGTAACAACTCCAGCATTGACAAGCTCTTGAATCTTACCTTTGAGCACATAACATGCTCAAGTAGGATGTCCAATGAATCGGTGGTAGACACAATACTTAGGATGATCGGTCTTACCGACTTCATCAGGTTTCTTTGGATCTGGAAGTTGGATCTTGTTGCTTTTGAGTAAACGCTCAAAGATGCTTGCTGTGTTATTTTCATCAAACGAATACTCTACCTTAGGGCGACGTTCCCTCGGTTGAGGTACAGCAGAAGTAGAAGTAGATGTAGGCGGAGCTACGTTGACAGCCAAGGACTCTTTGCTTTTTAGGTTAATGTTCAGAGTTTCCTTGTTCTTGCGGTTGTTCTGACGATTACCGCCACCTGATGATTGATGTTCGTCCCGATCTGGGTTAGACATCTGTACCCCCAGCTGTTTGAATTTCTCAGTACTCACTTCAGCTGCTTTGGCGTTGACGATAAAGGATGGCCAGTCTTGGAACTGAGTTGAGCCTGTCCACATACTGATAATAGGCAAGAGATTTGCCTTGCAAGTGTCTATGGTAACAGCAGCAGGAGTCCCTGGAGGCATCTTCAAGGCTTCTCGACGGAACCGTTCGATGAAACTCTCAGCAGTTTCATTATGTTTCTGTTTGATTTTATTGAGGGCAGACATAGTCATGTCATTGAATCCCTCATAGAATCTTTCCAAAAAGATCTGCTTAAGTCCTGAGAAAGAAGTAATACAACCATCGGGCAAACTTCTGTACCAGTCGTATGCTACGCCGGCTAAACAACCGACGAACACTCTGGTAAGAAGAGCATCATTTGGTTGGAGTTGAACAGTCATTACCTCGAAGTGATTGATGAACTGGCTTGGTGAGGTACTGCCGTCGAAAAGAGAGATTATTGGAATCTTATATTTGGGAGGAAATGGAACTTCCTTCCATTCAACTGGGTATGGCTGCTTGATTCCCAACCTTTGCAAATTGTCCTTCTCTTTGAAGGCTTCGAACTGAGTTCGCAAGAGTTTGACAGCTTCATTGGCGTCTTCAGATGATGAAGAAGGAGCCGGCGGAGTCAGAGTAGTAGGAGGAGGAACAGCATTATAGGCACTACCCCAGGCTCCAGACTGACTAGGTATAGTTTGAACTTGTACTTGTACAGGAGGCATTTGAGAAGGCATTACCCCCAACCCAGCATTGACAGGTACCGAAGATGCTATGATCTCCGGACTTGCAGTAGGTACAGTCGGTGGTGTGGCATGTTGTGCCATAATGATGGAATGCATACTGGCGACCATTTCAGCCATGGTCTTTAGCTTGTCTTCAAGTGCCGTGATTCGTTGTTCTTGATTTACAGAAGTGGAAGCATCTGGATCTTCATTGATAACATAAGCCGTCACTTCTCTTGGTACAGTGGAAGATACTGTACATTCAGAACTTTCGCTATATGCATCATAGTCTGAGAAAGAGTCATCTCCTGACTGAGAAGTAGGAAGATAACCCGAAGGATCTTGAAGAAGATTCCTCTCTCGGCTTCGGGAACGGGTATGTTGAAATATTCCTTCAGAGGATTCTTGGAGTAGATCTAGATACCGTTGGCTTGACTTGCGAGGTTTGCCGTGCTTAGAGAACCTTCTACCCCCAGTGTCTCGAGAAGTCATGTTAACAGAAGCATATAGGGCTTCATCTTCATCCTCTGACATTGGCTCAGTTTTAGCAAAAGTCAAACGATCGAAGACAGATCGCTTTGTTGTTTGACAACAACATTGGATGATGACTTTATGATTGCAATAATGATCAGATGATTGAACTGAAGGAGTTGAGGCATTATTCCGTTTTTGCCTGAGATGTTCTCGGAGGTCAGAAACCATGCCAGGACGAGGAAAGGTTCGAGGAATATGTTTTTAACAACATTCCGAACATGGTTCCGATTCTTCAAATGTTTTGTCCCCTATGTGTACAAGGAAGTGCTCACCTCATTGGCATAGGTATCAGGATTTTTGTTCCTGGAGGTTTGTCTTTGAGGCTTGACCTTCGGCATAGGTTGCTTACGTTTTGCCGAAGTTGGCCTGTTAAGATATGTTCTTAGGTCTGCAAATTCACCCCCAGGGGTTTCTGTTTGAGACACCAACAGTTTTCCCTGTTTGGAACGGGATATTTTAAAAGTTGGAAGGTCTTAGAATTCTGCTACTGGGGTAGGCAGAATACCTCTTTGATCAGTACAAGTTCCCTTGTCATAAAGGAAAGAAGAATCCTTGTTTGTAGGAGTTCTTGTACTGACAGGTGCCGAGACACGTTCAATTTGATCTTCTTCGGTAAAAACCGATGAAGACTGAGAAAAGACCAAAGGGCCTTTTCCTTTATTTTGAGAAGAAGGGTTAGCTAAAGAGCATTTCCCTCTGTTGTCTTCCAAGTCATGAGACAAGAAAGTCTGAGAAAAGACCAACGGGCCTTTTCCTTTGTTTTGAGGAGGAAGAGTAATAGCCAAAGGACTACCCCCAGTAGATTGTGCTGGAACAGCAGAGTGTTTAAGGGAAGGAACAGAGGTTTTCCCTTTGTTATGAGAAGAGGAGAGTTTAGCCAAAGGGCTGTTACTCTTGGATTGCGCATGCTTGGTTTGCACATGGGTAGATGGCGCACTGGCCACTTGTGCATTAGAAGCTTTGGCAGAAAGTGCACTGGTTCTGACCATAGGAGTTGTGGTTTGCGCATCAGGAGTCCTTGCTTTAGAGTGCTTGGGATGCACTTTGGTTGTTGAAGTGTTGGTTTGCGCAGGAAAAGCTACTGCCAACTGCGCCAGGGTCATAGGAGTCTTGAATTTTGATAAGGCAGCATATGAAGTAGCCTGTGCAACAGTTGCAACAGATTGTGCAGCAGTGTTTGAAACAGTTTGTGCAGCAGTTGTTGAGACAGACTGTGCAAGAGTTGGCACAGCAGATTGTGCAACAGTCTGGCTAGCAGATTGTGCAACAGTTGGCACAGCAGATTGTGCAGCAGTCTGGCTAGCAGATTGTGCAACAGAGTGTGCAGCAGATTGTGCAGCATCCTTGGTGGCAAAACTGCCAGATTGTGCAGCAGTCTTGGAGATCCATACTGAGCGCACTTTGCTCTTGGCAGAAGTGGCTGAAGTACGGGGAGAGGTCTTGGAGTTGAGCATCGCCTCGTAGGCTGTCTGGTTGACTTTAACAACCAGCGTCTTCTGCGTCTTCCCGATAGACGCTACGTCACATTGAGTTGCTACTTCCTCGTCGGAGAAGAAAGTTGTCCCCAGCAGAGTCGCCATTTTGTTTGCAAAAACAAAAGTATAAAACTTTATTGATACAAACTGTGTAATAAATATTGCAAGAATTCTGGGAAAATTACAACTATAGGAATCCAATCTAGATGACGATTGCTTTATCCCTTGGACGATGTGAACTTTGAAGACGGAGCCTTTGAAGTTGAAGACAACTCTAGAAACTGAAGGCAAAAGCCTCGGAAGTTGAAGGCAAAAGCCTCGAAAGAATGCAGCAGCACTTGAGCAAGAACTCCTGGACTCTCTGATTTCTGATCTCTGATATCTGATCTCTTGATCCCCTTGAATGAAGACTTGAAACTCTATAGAGTTCTGAGAAATAACTAACTTTTAGTTATTCTGGACTGCGCATGTTGGATTGCGCAGCAATTGGTTTGCGCAGCCATGGACTGTGCAGGCAGTTGCTGGATCATGGGTTAACTGTCTTGGACATATGGCATCATTCGATTAAAATGTGCATGATCGTGCATAGGCAGTTGCCACGTAATGAGCAATTGATGGCCTGAATGCCACGTGTACTTTGTCAATTATGTTGATAGAATGTGCAAGCTGAACTGCGCAGACTTTGGTTTGCGCAGGAGTAGACTGCGCAGACTTTGGTTTGCGCAAGATTAGACTGCGCAGACTTTGGTTTGTGCAGGATTAGACTGCGCAAGAATGGATTGCGCTGCCAACTGTCAGCCGCCCTCGAGCACTGTGCGGCGCAATAAACAAACAGTCTCCTCGTTCTTCGTGCTGTCAGTTGTCAGAAAGATTTGATTTGATTTAGGTAATGATGACTTCAGCCACGTCAGCCTGCGCAGTTGGGAGCATGCGTAAACCAGTATGCGCAATTGGATTACTGCGCAATCTGTTGTATGCGCAATTCATCAAAATGATGTGTATCTTGATTCTTTGACTTTGTTGATTGATGCAACTTGATTTTTTAGGACCTATAGTTATGGATCATGCTAGAGTTGTCCTTACCTGTGTCATGACTGAGTTTTACTATGTCTTCACCTGTATCTTGACTGAGTCGTGTCTACAAGTATGTGTGAGTGAACTGCTATTCCTTTGTTTTTTCCATAACCTGCGAGTCCACACACGGGGCGAGGGTTGTCCTTTGCACCTGCGAGTCCACATACGGGGCGAGGGTGACTTGTCTTGAAACCGACCTGTGAGTCCACATTCGGGGCGAGGGTTGGTATTCCATTGATCTTCTAGCAGTTCATTTATGCATACTTGATCCCGTATCCGTGTTCATAGCTACTTGTCAGTAGCCACATGTCAGTCTCATGTCTAGTTCCTGTTTATACCCTGGTTATATTATTGCATGATTAAACTGTTAGATAGTCATGTTTTATGTATCTTGCTAGTCCTCTGAGGACCTGATGATCTTTTCAGGTTTAGCGATTGTATGGAGTTAGTTAGCAGAGCAGGATGGTAGAGGATTGCGATGTATGATACAGGTATTTGCTTATGATATTTTTTTTATTATCTCCCCGTGCTTTATATTCCATACCATGATATACTCTGCTTATTTATAGACTCACATCATTCTTGGAGTCTAATCGAACAATATGTTAATGGGCTGCAGACCATGACCCATACTTGTTCTTTCTTGTTTATATGATTCATGTGCATTGAGATATAGTTTAGATTAGATATGATACCATGACCTTGACAGCTTATACGTACTCGAGTCGGGCTGGAGTCCGCTCGATACGTAGCTGGCTTGCTCACGAGCTCGCATCCGAGAAGCGGGTGTGGGCCGTGACACGTCTTCCAACTGTATATCGAACCTGAGCATTTTATCCTTGGTGAGAAGTCTGTTCTGTGCCGCCTTGTACATGCAATAACTATATTTGGGAGCCGCTTCCTTGAGCCAAATATAGCTAGAATGATTGGATTTGGGGCTTTCATCCCTGTACTTATCGTAAGCCTTCTTAAGAGAAAACCTACCGATATCCGACTCCTCCCACCTCCAGTGATCCACCCCCGGCTCCCTCTCGATTTTAATCTCGCTGATCATCCTAATCTCGATGAACATCCTAGCCCATCTGTTAATGTTAATCCCTCCTTGGATATACCAAGCTCCATTTTGAATAAGAGTACTAACGTTGTCATCTCGATTCCTAATATTGTGCAGATCAAGCTTGGCTAAGTTTGAGATACTTTTGTGATCGATCTAAGGATCTTGCCACACATTAGAATTTGACCCATCGTGAATCACTCTAGTAATGTAAGCCTTCAGTCTTGATCTCTGCAGGAGAATGGACTTAAAACTAACGGAAAAGTTCGAGTTGCTCCGCATAGTCCAAAAGTTCCCCGCCTTCACATATCTACTGTTCATCCATCTTGCCCAACTCGAATTGTCGGCAACCATACTCCAGGCTAACTTGAGGGCAGCCATATCTCTAAGAGTGGATAGAGATCTGAGACCGACCCCCCTTCATCCTTGTGGCGACACAGGTCTCGCCAAGCTATGGTTTGTACACCCCCTCTCCAAACAAACTTCGCACACAGGGATTCAATCTTCTGTAATGTCCTTTTAGGGAGAAGAAACACCTGAAGCCAATAGGAAACCATGGAGTTAACAACCGCTCTTACCAGTTCAATACGACCGTCGAAGGATAAGAGTTGGGCTTGCCACCCTTCAAGCCTAGCCTCTACTATTTGGACGTGGTTGACGCAATCTTAATGCCTGGCATATGTGAAAGATAAGGGGACTCCCAGATACCTGACTGGAAGTGATCCTACATCGACCTGAAGGAGATTTGCCATCTCCTCTTATCGTAGCAAGTACGATTAAAGTACATAGAGCTCTTGTTCTTATTCGTCCGAAGGTCGTGGCTGCCTCAAACTCATCCAGGATGCTAATCAGACTCTAAATCCCCGTGTCTGAAGGCTTGATAAAAACAAGCAAATCGTCCGCATAAATTGAATGGGAAATCGAAGGCTCCACAAGCCTGAAAAAAGGGATGATCATCTTTGAATACTCTGCGATATGCATAAGACACGTAAAGTGCTCCATCACCATCGTAAATAGATACGCCAACAATGGGTCACCTTGCCTGAGCCCCCTATTGCTGTGGATGAAACCAAACGGTCTACCTCTCATCATAATAGAGAATGTGGGAGTCAAAATGCACTCGAAAATCCTGCTTACCCACCAATCGTCGAACCCCATAGCCTTTATTATGTGGACGACGAAGTCTCTATTGACGATGTCGTACGCCTTCCTCAGATCGAGCTTCAAACATGCCTTGTTGCTCTCCACTTTGTTGAAATCCCTGACCAATTCGTTAGCTAAGAGGCAGTTATCAGCGATGCTCCTTCCTATGATGAACGCCGACTGATTAGGAGAAATCAGCTCCGGTAATATACTCCTCATCCGGCGACTCATCAACAGTGCAATCACTTTGTAGACAAAGTTGCAACAAGAGATCGGTCTGAAGTCATTCAGAGAGGATGCTCCCACCTTCTTCGGGATAAGAGTTATAAAAGTGTGGTTCCATTGCTTAAGCAGCTTACCCGTGCGAAAGAAGTCCTTAACCACCTCGAGCAGAAGGATCTTTACCATGTCCCAGTGACGGATGAAGAAGTCGGACGATAACCCATCGGGACCTAAGGATTTTTTGGATTTGGAAGATAATACAATCTCCACCAGCTCCAGGAGGGAGATGGGCTTATGAAGCTCGAGGATTGCATCAGGGGTCAGTATCCTCTTACAGGTAACAGATGGAAGCTCCAGATTGTCCACCTCCCGATTGTACAGATCAGAGTAGAAGCTAACCACCTCCGATTCAATATCAATAGGATTGTCGATCATTTTCTTCTTCGAATCGATGAGTTGTGCAATCTGGTTGCTACTTTGCCTTGCTTTCACAATTCCATGGAAAATTTTTGTACACCTATCTCCATCTCTGATCTAGTTGCATTTAGCTTTTTTCTCGAGCATAATTTCCTCGAGCAATAGCATCTTATTTACCTCCTCCTTCAAACTATTCTCCCTGCTCAAACTCTCCTTTGTCGCAGACTTTTGATTGGAAAGTTGGGTGTCTTCTAGGTCCTTCCTTCTCTCTGCCAATGAAGATTTTGGTTGACTACCAAGCCAGGATTTGATACTCCTCTTGACCTCCTTAAGCGTAGCCGTCAGTCAAAACTGGCTATAACCCATCACATGCACTCTCCACCCTTCTTCGACTGCATCATTGTACCCATTGATGAGGGGCCAGGAGTTGTTGAATCTGAATGAAGGGGATACCTTACAAGAGATCTCTTGCATCTTCACTAGAAGTGGGGAGTGATCGTTAGGACCCGCCGGGAGACCTGTGACACCAATGTTAGGAAACAAGTCGAACCAAAGAGAATTACCTAGTGCCCTGCCAAACAACCCCAGACCGAGGAAGATCCCAGAATTGAGTGTGCAATCTTGAAAATCTGCAAGGATGCAGTCAGGGACCGTCCTGTCCCCCCTCCTCTTCTCTTTCTTGTACATAATGGCGTTGAAATCTCCAATAAGGAGAAGAGGGAGAGAGCTCCCCATTCCATTGCTAACAAATTTAATCTCCTTCTACATGTTAGATCTCATCTTTCTGTCATTAAACCCATAGATGGCGGCCACAAGCATCCTCGTGTAGCTGTAGCAACTTCAAATAGCAGTTGATAGTTATTTCCTTTCCTTCCTAGTCAGCTTAGCTAGGTACGTAGCATTTGATACATTCAGTAATAGCCTTCCTCGTCAGCATATACCAATTAGCCACGTCACCTAATTAGTTACGTTACCTATTCAGTTAGACAGCAGAGCAATGGTCAGAATTCTGTTAGGATCATTATATAAAAAAAGAATGTAAAAGAGAGGGAGGTGTGGAGAAAGTAATAAGAAAATAGTTACTCAATTAACATATTGATCGAATGTCCTCTTCTTCCCCAATTCATATGAATAAAATTTCCATAGTTTAGTTATTCTCAAGCTTTTCTTTCCTGTTGATGAACCAATTTCCAGGATCGCCACGTTATCCAGGAGTTAGGATTCATGATCGTAACAGATCGTGTCCGGAGTTGTCGGACACGGATACAAAGATGTAATTGTAATAATAAAATAGTAAAAAAGGGAATATGGACATGGACACGATGCACGACACGATGATTGTAATGTCCCGCTCCGCACGAGGCATTTGGTTGGCTTGTTGGATGAGATTGGAATGTTGGACCGTGACTTGTGTTGGAGATCAAGAGAGTTGAGACTGATACAGTCTCTCTCTTAACTGCCTATACGGATTGGGTGTTGGAACATGGCTCGTCGGTGGAGCTATGTCCATTGAAAGATAAGTGTGATCGGAGCAGGAAGACCATTATACAAGGCAAGTGGAACTGTCCTCCTTCCTCCTTATTCCTGCATGCTTAATAAATAGAATAACATTAAACTGCTAATGTGATTTGATGCCTAAGAATGAATTGATAACATTTGTCCCTTATGTTTTAATGCTGCTGAAACAAATGAATACTTGAATAATGAGATATGGTGCGATGGATACATGGAAAAGAACTGGCTATGCTATTAACAAAATGAACTGAATGAGACTCTTGAATCATGTACTCTCTATATAACTGTTGTAAAGAAATGAGATGTTGTCTGTTATTATGTAAGCAATGAACCAAATAATAATTGTCCCAATGAAATGAATGAAAAGATGTTGGTTCCTCGTTGAGAGGAATGCTATGAGAAATGTTGCAATGAACAACGAATAGGAAATGATAAAGCATGGGATCGTTGAGATCACCAAATAAAATGATGGTAATGATGAAATGATGTCATTAAATATGACTAATGATGTACTGTTATCTTTACTTCTTTAATATATTTTACCATGCGATTATGTTCACAATCGAGTCGGACACGCATTCGTATGGTCATGGACAACTTGTATACAAGGTTTGAGTTTTAATTTCCTCGAACGGTACCGGGGCGCCGGGACCGATTCGGCCTAGGAGGAAATAATGATGAGTGCTGTGGGAGCACGGATAAGGCGAGGTGGCATAGAGGCTCGCCACCTACTATGCTAACCGTATTATCTTGAAGTGAAATAAAAAGAGTTCATATGGTTTAACAACACCAGTGACCATGTAGTCAGGATGCACGCTAATGAATATTTTTGTGCAGGCAGAGTAAGTATATCTGATAACCTATATTTGATGCAGGTACGAAGGAGTTGGCTATCAGTAAGAAATTACTTAAATGTGATATACTCAATATCTGTGTTGGTTTAACTTGCGTGCTTAACGTACCAAATAAATGATGCTGTATATAGCCTTTCAGTATGAGAACCTGCTTAACTTTTTAAATTCAGTATGCTAGAAAGATGCCATGCTATAAACATTGATCAAACATGACATACATGCTAAGTGACGCTTGAAGTAAGAATTGTCATAACATATTTAAGATGTTAATGTTAACGATGCCTCAATGATGTCTTTGTATGATAACACCAAGAATGTTATAATGATACGTCCACATGAATATTGTAAAGAATATGTTTACATGATTCACTATGAATATTGTCCATGAACTGTAAACTGATGCCAGGTCCCAAATAGAAAGATTATTATAATAAATGCTGCTTAAATGGTTACTTAAATATTGGCTTAGGCAAGTGGGTTGGATTCTGTTCGCCAGTACATAGATAATGTACTGACCCACGTTTTATGGGAAGGTGCTCGTGCTTGGGATATTCTGTACACAAAGATTTGGCTTGATCGGTCTCGCGGCATCGAAGATTGTTGGGCATACAGAAGCTCTCCTTGTACAAGATGATGTCTTCTGTTTATAAATAGGATAATGTATGGAACATTGTAATCAGTTGTACCAGTAAGCTGTAAACCAAGTCGGTATATCGAGTTATAATCCAATGTATCCGAGTATCAAATATAAGCTTTATAGCATTGTTCAGTTGGCTTTCAATATAGAGTGAGAAGTGTTGTAAGCATTGTATTCCAATACGAGTCTTATACTCTTCTTTAATGATCAACAAACAGAATAAAGTTCTATATATTTCTGTGTAACTTCAAGTTATCCTTTTATTTCCGCTGCTATAACGAAGTGATGTATATCTATTCAATAAGAAAGATTGTCCTCATTAACTTCAATTTATCTGTTTCTACCACTGCGATATGCTCCTATTTGAAGAGTATAATTATGTACCATCTTTGCCTTGTACAAGTGCAATACCAGACTTGTACGGCATCACGCCCAAGCGAGGACGATCGATTCCAAGAGATAAATACTTGAATAAATGACTCTACGAATCAGGGCATGACAAATTGGTATCAGAGCACGACTTTATGTCCTTGGTCTCTTCTTTGATTCATTTCAAATCAAAGTTGCATCGACGATTAACCAAAGTTGCTTTTGCGATCACTCAACGTTGCTTCCGCGATTAAATCAAAGATTGCTTCCGCGATTATGCTATTGTTGTTTTGTAATCATCCTATGTTGCTTGTGTCTGAAAGTTCGTTGACCCTCTTGGCTGCTCACTGGATATTCCATATAATAAGTCTAAATACAATGTGATGCCCCTGAATGAATGATTGTTGTTGGTTTGGACACAGATAACCCAACAATGACTCGATACCATAGTATGCTATATTGTGAATGCTGTTCAGAATGTGGGAATAAAGAAAAGTGGCTATATATGATGTAACAAGTTAAGAATTACATGTGATGTTGGAGAATAATTGGAACAAAACCATGGATGGATGAGTTTAATAGAATTGCTGAGTTGACTCATGTGTGTTAGCCTTGAGAATTTGAGACCCTAAGAATATTGGCTTGTGATTTAAGACCCTGAGATGTTGGCTAAGTGTTGTGATCATTATAGATCATGAATGTCCGGAATAGATTTGAGTTGGTATTATTTAAGGATGACTTCGTTTTTGAGTGGTATATTGCCTCTACCACCTCAGAACTAGATGTATGTTGACCCTTTCCATAGGGTAGCAATGAAACTATCTATGGGTACTGTGTAGTGCCGAGACTTAGCTGGGAGTCATGTATTATTGCTTGATGACTCGAGTGTCCCTTGACGGTGATTTTATGCTAGAAAGCGAGATTTTTAGAAATTGTAACGATTGGTTCGGGTAGAAATTGTTTAGTCGAGTGATGACTCAGACTAGTAAGACAATGTGCTATGGGTAAATGGATTTGGCTAGTGAATGTTGTGGCTTAGAACATCTGAATGTTGACTTCGATTGGTTGGATGCAAATCATATGTGGCTAATACAAAGTTCGTTGCTAAGCTGAAAGTTTTAGAAATGTGTCAGTGACCCAAAGGAATATTAGGAACCTGTGCCTTGACCCTAAGGTATAATAGATGTTAATCCATCTTGATCACCAAAGTATAGTCGTTGCATAAGTGCATGAATGCTGAAGAATTAAATTATACTAGAAAAGTAACAAGTAGCAATCCTGAATACTGGTGTTGCCTAGAGGATGGTTAATTGATACATAAATTGTCGGATTGAATGGAATGAACTACTCGACCCTTAAGGTAGGGAATTTTAAGAATGTTATTACGATATTTTGATGACTGAGAAATGAATGGGATTGAGAAATGGCAAACATGTTGGATAATATCGGTATAGGTGACGGTTGGTTGGGGGTATAGTTTGCTGGCTTATGACTTAGTAGTATGACTCTGTCATACAGATCGAATAGTATGATTCTATAGTTATGTTAAGACTATTGGAATCGATAACCTTGAATAGTTAGCCTTGGCTTATGGGTTCGTATGGGTACAAAGGATTTGGATTGGAAATTGGATCATTGGATATTTACTTGATGGATTATTAGAATGATGTGAATCGTATGTCGGGTCGGGATTTGACCATAATGTTGCTAGATCGATCTTAGTCGATTGTTGGATAAGTCTAGAATGAGCCTCTGTGGTAATTATTTCCTTAAAAAAGACCCTGGATAGATAGACTTGACCCTAGCGACCAATAGATAACTTACCAAATGTTGGCATAGCCAACAATGGCGATTAGTTATTCAGAATGAGTTGATACCCATAGGTTTGGATAGAGTTCCTTAGAACTGTCGGTTGCTTGTTGGCCCTGAGAATAAGAAACTAGTATGACCCTAGTAGCCGTCCACTCTAGGGAAGTCACCTGAATGATTAAGTTTAGCTGTCAGTGTAGCTAACTTAAAGATTGACTGAATAATAGGTGACCATTGGAGACCCATAGGATGACCTTGTGGCATTGAACAAGAGACGGTAGTGATGAGTATTGACCTAAGGGAATGTATGCTCCAACTTGTGCCTTGGAGATGGTTGACCTTTTTAAGTTATATGTCGGCCATAAGTGAAAATTGTAATCGTAAGGTAAGACTTGAGTGTACCTATAGTCGAGTAGCTAAGTTAACCTTGATTGTTGCATAAGAATTATACCCTGACTCGGGTAATCGATAGTGGGTGATGTCGGATTGTATATTTTAGAAAATATGAATTGCCTCAGTGAAAAATATTGTTGGATTTGGGAAGGAATATGATTGCATATTGTGAACTCTCGATATGATTGGCTCTAAGTTAGACCCTTGACCGAATGTTAGAAATATTATGCTTGGGTAGAGAGCTTAACCAAGTTGTCCCTGATGTTAAGTGTTGTTTCCTGGAAGATAGTGATTATGGCAAGTGAATAAAGTAATAAGTCAACTAAAAGGATGCTAAGTCAGATTTGGACAAGAGAGTTATATCGTGGCTGATCGAATCGCACTAACATGCAAGTTGGCCGAAGTACATATGTTTTGGGGACACCTAAAATATGTGTATGGATCCAGCCGAAGTGATAGGTTGTGACTGAGATAACATTATGGGAAGAATTTATCGCACTAGCACGGACTTTGGCTAAAATGCATATGTTTTGGGGACGCCTAAAATATGTGTATGGATCCAAATGAAGTGATATGTTGTGACCAAGATAGAAATGCAAGGAAAATATTGGTGAATGAATGAGAAGTTACAAGTAATTGAAAAAAAAAGAAAAGAGAGAGACAAATCGAATCGTTGATGGATTAAAATGGTATAGTTGGATAGCTATTTTGAGATGACCGAGTGGGCTGAAATAAATATTGAATTGAAGCTGAATGAGTAACTCGTTGTGACTAAGTGAATCTAGTTGATGAGTTATTTCCTTAAGTTTCAAAGTTGAAACTTTTTTGAGTGGTATATTATGTAATGTCCTGCTCCGTGCGAGGTATTTGGTTGGCTTGTTGGATGAGATCAAAATGTTGGACCGTGACTTGTGTTAGAGATCAAGAGAGTTGAGACTGATGCAGTCTCTCTCTTAACTGGCTAGACGGATTGGGTGTTGGAACATGGATCGTCGGTGGAGCTATGTCCATTGGAAGATAAGTGTCATCAGAGCAGGAAGACCATTATGCAAGGGAAGTGGAACTGTCCTCCATCCTCCTTTTTCCTGCATGCTTAATAAATAGAATAACATTGAACTGCTAATGTGATTTGATGCCTGAGAATGAATTGATAATATTTTTCCCTTATGTTTAATGCTGTTGAAACAAATGAATACTTGAATAATGAGATACGGTACGATGGATACATGGGAAAGAACTGGCTATGCTATTAACACAATGAACTGAATGAGACTCTTGAATCATGTACTCTCTGTATATGTAAATCCCCTAAATTTCTACTTTAATTTTTTTTATAAATTGAGTATTTAAATTTTTTTACTTGGTATTTGTATGTCGCATAGTCGTATGGGACGTCGCGTACGAGTTCGCATTTTCGTATGTCTCGTCGAGTGCGAATATGTGCGAGGTACATATTTTTGTAAAAACATTTTATTTTTAAAATCTTGGTTTTTCAAATAATAAATATTTTCGATTACTTAAAGTTGTAAAATGCGTCGCATTTGGAATTTCCAAAACCTATTTTACATCATAAAAAGGTTATATAAATAGTAATTTGAAACCATATTTTATGCAAATATTTATTGTATATGAGGTACGAAAATTTAAATTTATAAAAATGATTCTATTTTTGAAATTTATTTAACATTAATATTTTATTATTCGAAAAAGTATTTGAAAATATTGTTTTGGTTTAAATTGAATTAAATATGATAAAGTAATTTTTATTGACTTACATTTGAATAAGTTTTAAATCAATGATGGTTTTAAACGATTTTAAATGGATTTGAATTTAATTATGAAATTATCTCTTGGGTTTTAACCAATTTTTGTCCTTATCCTAATAGGACTCCCACCTCCTATAAAAGGAGAGGTACTTGCCCTCCTTTTTTTTTTTCAAAAACTCCACAACCAACTTAGGTGCATCGTGTCCGTGCCCAGATTCTTATTCCATTATCTACATATACATTTTTCCCTCTGTGTCGACAACCTCGACATAAATAAAACCTAAGCCTAATACGGTCGCTCTCCCTCCTTGTCGTCACAGCCTCCGCCTTCCCGAGTCCATCCCCACTGGGTAACCACTGACCGCACCCAGCCAGTATCCACAACCATCCCGTCTCCGGCCATCAGCAGCCCCAAAACTACCCTAGCCGAACCTCCTTCCCTGGCCACCGCAAACTCCCATCCACGGCCACCACCGAAACGCCCCGTGTTTTCCCGGCCAGAAACCTTACCACCAGCAACTTCCTTACCACACCAGGCCGTTCACCGACCCCCTTGCCACCGACTTCCTCCTCAGTCCCGTAATGCACCACCCTGACAGAGACTCGAAAATCACCGCCACCATCACCTTCACTCAATCTACCTCCGACCATCCGTCGCAGCCGCCCCCCAAAATAAACCAACCACCCCCAAATCCAAAAACCAATTAAGCAAGAAATTGGAGAACCCTCACCTTTCCCGTCGATCCGCGGCAAACCTCCGCCCTCTACCGTGGCCGAGCGCCCATCCATCTGCTCTCCTTCGTACGACCGCCGTCGTGCAGTCCAGCAACCCGTGTCGGAGACTCCACCGCCCGTGGCCGTGCGTGGGACCTCCGCCGACACCAGAAGCCCCCTCCGACTCCCCAGCGTGCCGCCCAACCGACCGCCACATATCCGCCGAGTGCCCCGGTGTTCCCTCCACCGGATCTGGGCCTATCTATGACGAGCCCGCGCCGGAGCGTGGCGCCTCCGCACAACTGACCAGGGGCGAGCTGCGTTGGACTGCCTCGCGCGCCACCGTGGCAGGATCGACCAACTCCCCGCGGAACGCCGCACTCCCCCAACTCACCGTTGGCCGAGCTTCCCGGCAACCCCTGGATTCCCGACGTTCCTCTGCCAACCCCGACGGACGCTGGGCTTCACGCATCAGCGCCTTCCCTTCGCGGCTACGGCGAACGAGCTGTCGCACCACGCCGCGCAGGCCAGCCCCGGTGAAGACCTCTCCCCTCCGGTAACCCCTCTCTTCCCACATCCTCTCTCTCTCTCTCTCTTTTATTCTACTACTGATTAATTAGAGAGTGTTATAGAGTTTGTTTTATTACTATTATTGTTATAGAGTTTGTTTTATTATTATTATTATTATGATAGGGTTTATTTTATTATTATTATTAATTAGAGTTTGTATCATTATTATTATTATTATTATTATTATTATTATTATAACAGTTTGACTAAGCTCAAATTTATTTTTTACTAATATTATTTTAGTGTATATTATGACAATTAGTATCAATGTTATTGATATTATTATTTGTATTTAGATTATATTATTGTTTTTTTATTTTACCATGGTTAATATTAGATATAATAAAATTTTCTAAAATTACCTTGTCAAAATATATACATGCATTTACATATAAATATTATATTTGGCTTAGCCTATTATTTTCAAAATAAGGTTTTAAAACCCTAAATAAATTATTAGGTTATTAATATGTATCTAGAATTATTTTGATTCATAAGAATATAGCTCTTAATAATAAAATAATTTCCTAAATATTTTCAAAATATTTATCTAAATTGTTTGTACTAATGAAATATAGTTTCGTTGACTATAAATTTTATTTTGGTAAACTTAGTTTTAGACTAAAAAATAAATTTTAGCTTTAAAGTAATTTTTCTAAAACTAATTAACGACCAAAATATATTTTTAGGTTTTATAAATGATTTCTAAAAAATAGTATAAATATCTTCTTCTCAAATTCTCACTATCTACCTATCTTGATCTTGACTGAATATATTCCTATTTTCTCGTGACTTCGAACCCCTACATACTGGCCTTGGCAATTGGACAGAACATGACTTGTTGGATCATTGCACCACACCAGGCAAGATACCTTGCCATGTTTACTGCTTACATTTAGTTGTATTTTATTTCAGTTATTGTATCTATATCTCTTGTTTTATTATTTTCTTCTTGCATGTGGACTTAGAGTTAAGGGACTACCGTCAACTTAGTGTATCTCATTAAACTTGTCACGATTGTATCACGAGTTGTGTGTGAGATGTGAGTATCATGTAGTGGTCACTTGCGTGTTGGCTGATCACCCGTGCGCATGCGAAGGAATAACTGTCAATAGATGCATGTTAGAAGACTTGACAGTTATCTATTATAAAACAGTGTGGTGGAAACGACACGTGTTTGTGTGTCGTAGTTACGACACATATATAGTATCATTAGGGGAAGGGGACAGCTACTAGCGTAGGGGCTACATTTATTTTTACACATATTTGGGAGATAGTGTCTCGGATGAGCGCTACATGTTACCTGGCCGATAGTGTTTCAGATGGGCGCTACTTGTTGGCCACTCTTTATTACTTGTTTACGTGAATCCGTTACAGCCCCTGCGTAGAACGTTGTCCTCAAAGTGCATATCACATAGATGGTTAGGAACCCAGTTGTGTCGTAGTTTATAGTGTTTACATTTGCAGTTATAATGGCGTGTTCTTCCTGTATCTTGCTACGTCCCTCTGAGGACCTGGTGATTTTTCCAGGTGTGTGTTTCGTGATTTCTTGCAGGTGCTCTAGCTAAGGCCATGTCTTCCTTCCTCCGTGATGATTGCTCTTGGACTCGTCATTTGCTTCGCTCGACCAAATCATTTATTTATACATTTCTTCTTATTTAAATTTGTTGGTAGTGGATATGTCTCCGTCCAACGTTTGTACAAATGACTTTTTGATTATATCATTAAAACTTCATATATGTGGATGAGATTTAGTTTGAGCATGGCTTTCTACATTTTACAGCTTATGTATACATACGAGCCTTTCATTTACTCGTATGTATACAGCTGGCATGATACGTATCTAGTTTCAAGTATTTTGGGATTGGGGTGTGACAGTATAACTGTTGTAAAGAAATAAGATGCTGTCTGTTATCATGTAAGCAATGAACTGAATAATAATTGTCCCAATGAAATGAATGAAAAGCTGTTGGTTCCTCATTGAGAGGAATGCTATAAGAAATGTTGCAATAAACAACGAATGGGAAATGATAAAGCATGGAATCGTTGAGATCACCAAATGAAATAATGGTAATGATGAAATGAATAAGTCATTGAATATGACTAATGATGCACTGTTGCCTTTACTTCTTTAATAGATTTTACCATACGATTATGTTCAAAATCGAGTCGGACACGCATTCGCATGGTCATGGACAACTTATATACAAGGTTTGACTTTTAATTTCCTCGAACGGTACCGGGGCGTCGGGACAGATTCGGCCTAGGAGAAAATAATAATGAATACTGTGGGAGCACGGATAAGGCGGGGTGGCATAGAGGCTCGCCACCTACTATGCAGACCGTATTATCTTGAAGTGAAATGAAAAGAGTCCATATGGTTTAACAACACCAATGACCATGTAGTCAAGATGCACGCTAATGAATGTTTTTGTGCAGGCAGAGTAAGTATATCTGATAACCTATATTTGATGCAGGTACGAGGGAGTTGGCTATCGGTAAGAAATCACTTAAATGTGATATACTCAATATCTGTGTTGGTTTAACTTGCGTGCTTAACGTGCCAAATAAATGATGCTGTATATAGCCTTTCAGTATGAGAACCTGCTTAACTTGTTAAATTCAGTATGCTAGAAAGATTCCATGCTATAAACATTGATCAAACATGACATACATGCTAAGTGATGCTTGAAGTGAGAATTGTCATAACATGTTTAAGATGTTAATGTTAACGATCCTCAATGATGTCTTTGCATGATAACACCAAGAATTCTATAATGATACGTCCATATGAATATTGCTAAGAATATGTTTACATGCTTCACTATGAATATTGCCCATGAACTGTAACTGATGTCAGGTCCCAAATAGAAAGATTATTCTAGTAAATGCTGCTTAAATGGTTACTTTAATGTTGGCTTAGGCGAGTGGGTTGGATTCTGCTCGCCAGTACATAGATGATGTACTGACCCACGTTTTGTGGGCAGGTGCTCGTGCTTGGGATATTCTGTACACGAAGATTTGGCTTGATCGGTCCCGCGGCATCGAAGATTGTTGGGCATACAGAAGCTCTCCTTGTACAAGATGATGTCTTCTGTTTATAAAGGGCATAATGTATGAAACATTGTAATCAGTTGTATCAGTGAGTTGTAAACCAAGTCGGTATATCGAGTTGTAATCCAATGTATCCAAGTATCAAATGTAAGCTTTATAGCATTGTTCAGTTGGCTTTCAATGTAGAGTGGGAAGTGTTGTAAGCATTGTATTCCAATACGAGTCTTGTACTCTTCTTTAATGATCAACAAAGAGAATAAAGTTCTATATATTTTTGTGTAACTTCAAGTTATCCTTTTATTTCCACTGCTATAACGAAGTGATGTATATCTATTCAATAAGAAAGATTGTCCATATTAACTTCAATTTATCTGTTTCTGCCGCTGCAATGTGCTCCTATTTGAAGATTATCAATTATGTACCATATTTGCCTTGTTCAAGTGCAATACCAAACTTGTACGGCATCACGCCCAAGCGAGGACGATCGATTCCAAGAGATAAATACTTGAATAAATGACTCTACGAATCGGGGCGTGACAATGATGGCGATGATGACTGTGATGGTTGAGGACTTGTGGGTTGTGGTAAGAAAATAGAGGAAGACTCCTCTATATATAGTAGGAATTGGGGATTCCCTAATTAGGAATGGAATATGATTTATCATTTCCATAGATTTAATTCAATCAATTAGATTGATTGAAACTAAATCCATCTATTGATGGTAACAATAATTTAAATTAATATCTAACGTTATCAAACAATATTTAAAACAAATTTTATAAATTCAAATCATGATAATAATAAATCAAATAATTCTAGAATATATTTTTGTAAATATAAAATCTCTTTTAAAAATAAATTTGGTAAAACTCTTTTCCTTTCAAAAATATCTATAGTAGAATTTAAAAATAGAATTTATTTTCTAAGTAGAAAATATTTAAACTAAAAATAAAACAAATTAAAAATTCGGAAAGTGGGCTTACACTTCATCCTTTCCTTCTTCCTAGTAAAACATGCACCTGTTGTGATACGTATCAATTTTCTCATATCCCAGCCAGAGCGATCTCACAATTCTCTTATATCGGTAGAAGTCTGTAGGCAACTTCACACCTTCTGGAAAGATCTCTATAATCAACTCTATCGATCAATAGTAGCATTCTTACAACATGTTAAAATCGGACTTAATACTTAACAGTCTTGTAATCACCTCCAACGGTGAATGATCATTATAGTCAAGGTATAAGGGAGTCATTGCATTCTCTAGAAACTCCATGAAAGTCACAACATCGACATTCGGTGCCTCATCCGTATTATGATTGTACGAATCGAAACTTGGACTTGTAGCATCGAAAATCATGTTTAGAGTCCTATCGTCGTAATCGAATTAACCATAGACATATATACACGTATCCATATAAGGCTCTAGCTTCGATGCTAATGATAAAAACTCTTCGTGTGAGGTCCACTAATAGTAATTCGGCGTGAATAACTTCGAGTACGGATATAATGTCACAATATCTTTTTTATGATATTTTGACATCTCACACAGACACTTAATTTTGGTATAGTCCATGTACTAGGGGAATGTCTTGGCGAACTAGAGGAATGCAAGTATCCATTGCATGAATTCTTCCTTCATACTGCACATATTCTAAGGACGATGATTGTACATCCATGAACGATGCCGTAAGTAGTAAGTCATTCCATCTTTAGATACTTCTGCAAAGGTGGATACACATTGTTCAGTATGGACAATACATAAAATATGTATCAAAATATAGTTATTCAAGTACCAACTAGGTATAGATATCGAATAATATTATTATTCCAATACACACATAAATTAATATATGTAGTTGACCCAGTATCGGTATCGGCCCAAAACACTTTATACCCATGCAATGGGTGGCTCAAAACAACGATCAAATTTTATTCCTTTCTTGCTTACACTATCTAGGATATTCGTAGTCCTGGTAATATGTAGTATCATAAGTACTCATCAAATTTGTGTAGTATCTATTATTGAACAGAACTATAAGCACTCGGATAATGTAAAGCTAAGACAAGTAATCAGTTTACACTAGAAAAAAGTGTTGGGTCGTTGCATCATCACTGCCAAGTGTGGGAGAGGGGCATCCATATATAGCTAGTTTAGACTGCTAATTTTAGTATCGCAAGAACGGAGACTATGTAAATAGGGTGTCGTAACCATTGGTATCGTGTAAACACACATTGGATATGACACAACAACCCAAAGCATACTAGGACATACCAAAACCAATATTGTGTCCATGAGTCATTTCGTATCCTAGGATATGATATTTGTAGTAGTTAGCAGGAGTTCATGGACAAGAAGAATCCTTGGGACTTTTTCTAGGTATGGAAAATCTTGTTCATCATGTAACATATCAGGTATTTTTTTTCTTCTATCTTGACAATCGTATCCAAGGACACGATTTTTAGTGGCGAGGCAACAGTACTTTCCTTCAATTTTGTTAGCTGAATTTAGAAACTTTGTTGCTAATGATATTGCAGCTGCATAAAGTCAAGGCTTCCTTTATGTTATGATCAAATATGAAGGCTCTTATATTCATGTGTGTCAATGTAAGTCATTATTCTGCAAAGCTTTTGTTTTTGGATTTTTATCCTTGGTTCCTCATCGAGATGCCAATTTGACACCCATGAATTAGGACCTACTTTTCTTTTGTATATTTCATTACTCTATATATAGATAACCTTTTGTGAAACCATAAATTAGTTTCCTGCACTTGCTTGGTTGGCATGAATTGAAATACCATGAATAGTAGTATTGCAAACCCTATATGGTTCCTCTCACTAAGTGGTTGAGAGCTACTGGAAGTTTTTGTGGTGTGACCTTGCCGTCTTTCTTTCTCTCTTCCTCTTCCTATCTCTTTTGTTCTAAAAGCGACAAAGATGTAGTCTCAAAATATCCCTATCAGTTATAGTGGATAAGCTCACACTAACCCTTGTGTTCTTCTCAGTAGACCTCATTTCCATGTTCATGTTAATGAACCGGAGGCGAGCTTGGAGGCAAGCTTTATCGAGTTGAGTTGGCATAGTGCTTTGTTCATTTGCAATTCTGTTGCAACCATTAGCTATAAACGAAAGGACACTCTTCTGTTCCATATTAGAGGTATACTATAGTGCTACTAACTCAAACAAGAACAACATATTCATCTCAACAATGCACTCGACAATTGCCTACACTAATTCATTCATAAACAGATATTTGCTCTCTTAGAATTGTTCCTTCAAAGACAAAGGTTGACTATATATTTTGATACATTCCACTAATAATATCTAGAATCTAGACAATAGACTAACATAACCTTCCAGTTTTTTCAATTGAATTAAACCTTGGGGAAGCCAAATGGAATAAAAATAGTATGGTTTCTAATATAAATGGGAAACTAAAATATATAGGAGAAATCACAAGAAAACAAATTAGAAACAAGCAATTGAATGAACCCAACAACAGCAGAGGGGCAACAGAGGATGAGGGATACTTACCTATATAATGAGTTGGAGAAGGAAATGCGCAACAGAGGCTTACGTCGAACCAATGGTAGTGACAAGGACATCGAGAAAAATAGGAAATAGTGGGGCCAACGATAGTGACGGAAGGGGGTAGCGCTAGAAGTGGGTAGCGCTAGAAGTGGGTAGGGCTGACAGAGGGGGGGGGGGCTCGATGGAGGTGGAGGTCAACGGTGGGGGTAGGGTTGAAAGGGGGATCTAAATTTATGGGGATCCAAATTTTTTAGAGAGAGAGAGAAAGTGGAAAATAAAAAAGTATGGGCCTACGGGGGGAATAGGGCTTTATGGATGCTGGTACTAAATTTTTAGCAACATCATGAAGACATTACTAAACATTGCTATTTATGCGACTTCACAGAAAGACGTAGCTAAACGTCGCCAATTTATGATGTTACACGACGACCCATTCCATATTACCTAATTGTAGTCGCAACTCATTGTTATTCATCGCAATCAATGGCTTATTTATAAGGAGTCACTAAATTTGTAGAAGTTAGTGATGTTCGATGTCGGAGTCGTCAATAACGTCGCTAATTTGACTTATTTTTTATTATACTTGTTCTCGACGGTGTTAAATGGCTACAACTTGAATGGGCACCTACATTTCTTATCCTAAAACTTCTGTTCTTTTATTTATTCTTTTGATACTGTATCTTTTCTATGATGATCCATGAACACACCGTCTCTCTTGCAGCCAAGCTCAAACATTTGCAACTATGTCTATTGTTAATTGATCTTGACACAAGACCGTGTTATGTTATTGTTCAACTTGTTGACACCAATTTTATATTTCTTCATGAGAGTTGAACACAATATTGTTAGCCAATAATTGTATCATATTTTTGAATATGGCTAATTGATTAAGTTCAACATAATGATGTAACTAATATTCATGTACTCACTATCATATTGATACTTAAACTTAGCATTGTCCTACTGTTTATTAAATTTATCATACTACTATACTGCTTTGTTCGCCTAACATATACTTGCAGACAAGCAATAAGCATGATTAAACCAGAACATATGCAATGAAGAATTAATGATGGGCCAAAGACGGCATTATACAAGAAGATTTATCTGTACCGCCCAACGACCTATCTGGGGCCTTGCACTCGCGGGTTCTACTGCCCGGTCAGCGGACATGGGTTGAGGGGGCAGTGCCCCCCATGGAGGTTCGGGTGCGAAGCCCTCTAAAGGTATACAGATTTCTAGATCTGTTTATCTTTGGACAACAGCTGTCAAGGAAAAATGCGTCATCAGGTGCTCTTGATTTTTTATATTTATTATATATTTTTCCAATTTGTTGAGTATAGAAAAAATGTACATCGGACGAGTTTGGCACATGGCTTAGCTTCCAAAGTCCACTTCAAAATAAGCCTACCCAATTCTGTCCACAATCCAAATTCAGCCCACAATACAAAAGAGCCCAAAACCCATGTTTCTATAATTTGACCACTCTGGTCATAGGGCAACCGAACTTTGATCGATTTTTGCCCGAACTCGGTTCCCTCCTGACCCAGTACCCGAGAGATCATGTCACCCTGAAGAACATGTTCCAAACGTTCGGATTTTTTAACGTTGGACTACCGAACTATGTCCAAAAAAATACTATAAATAGAGAAAATTCTTCATTCTATTCAGTCAATCATCTATTCTCTTCTCTATTCATTCAAGTGTTCTCAAAGAGCTTTTCACTTTCAAATCAGAGCTTTACAACTCTTAGACAAGCATGTAACCCCACTTCTTAATAAAACCCATTTATTCTTTTAATTATTTATTTGATCATTTATGTCTAAAGGATGGCAATTTGTTAAATATTGGAATGAAGGGGTATTTTAGTAAAACCAAGAGACATGTGCCTAGGCATGAGGGAGAAGGAATATTCCTAGATTATTTTGCATGTAGTTGAGGGACTAGAAGCTTCCTCTAACTAACCTTTTGGCTAACTCCTAGCAAACTCACTAATTATCCCACCCATGACCTGGAGCTTGCAGCGGTCATTTTGCCTTGAAGCTTTGGAGGCATTACCTCTATAGTGAGAGAGTGGAGCTATTTACAGACCATAAAAGTCTGAAGTATGTCTTCACTCAGAAGGAGTTGAATATGAGACAGAGGAGATGGTTAGAGCTGATGAACGACTTTGACATCAACCTTCAGTATCATCCAGGGAAAGCCAATGTTGTAGCAGATGCACTCAGTCGGTATCCTATGGAAATGTTTCTAACCATGGACCGACACCTTCTTAAAGATTTAGAAAGCTTGGGGATAGAGGTCATAGCAGATGATGGTACCCTAAGGAACGGTACTAGGTTGTGTGTGCCTAAAGGGAGCTTGAGGGATGAAATCATGCAGGAAGATCACCAATCACAGTATTCAATGCACCTAGGAGCGACAAACATGTACAAGGATCTCTGAGATTATTTTTGGTGGTATGGAATGAAGAGAGAAGTAGCCAGATTCGTTTTTCGATGTTTGGTCTGTTAGCAGGTAAAGGCAAAGCACCAGAGACCAGGAGGACTACTTCATCTATTGCCCATTCCTGAGTAGAAATGGGTACATATTACTATGGACTTTGTCTCATGATTGCCACGATCACCAGGAGGAAAGATGCTATATAGGTGATAGTGGACAGACTGACCAAGTCAGCATATTTTATTTCTTTCAGAGTGGGTATATCCACACATAAGTTAGCAAAGCTATACATGAGGAAGATTGTGAGGATCCACGGTGTGCTAATCAGCATTATCTCAGATCGAGATAGTCGACTCGCTTTTATTTCTGGAGGAGCTTGTAGAAGAGTCTGGGGACACAACTTAAGTTTAGTACTGTAATGTCACAGTCCCAAAATATGGAGGAATATGATACGTATACACGCTAGCTACGTATAAAGCGGACCCCCGCCCAACTCAAATACGTATAAGTTCTTGGTTTTATAAATCTATCTATCAAATCAACTGACATCTATCTATCTCAATCCATAAAATATATAATATAAAGAATAAATAATATGTGTCATGGTCTGCAGCCCATTAACATATATGTTTGAGTAGACCCGAAGAACAATATAAGTCTAAAAAACGAGCCTAAATAGCGGAATACAAATAATGGATAAAATATAAAATCAAGATAAATACATGAATCGAAATAGTAACACCTCCATGATCGCCAACTATCTCTGCAGAACCACTACATGGAGAGATCACCAAGTCCTCAGAGGGACGTACGTAATAAGGTACATAATATACATGCTAAAGTAATAATAAAGAGAGAATACTTTCTGAATATCATGCTTCAACGATTAAGAGGCTCACAAGCACCTCAGCAACTCATACCTAAGGCACCATGTCGTGGTACCTTGTGCAAACATGTCAACAGAACACCAAAGCTCGGGTATAGAGACAGTGGCAAATGAGTCAGGTAACAACCAAGTCCCGGCTATAGAGACAAGGCCAAACGTGTCAAGGTAGCCTGATATAACGATAATGTCCTCCCCATCCTATGTTCTAGAACTATCAAATCAAGTCATGTCAACATGATAAACTCAAGCACAAGTAATGAGTCTTATATCCTCTCACAGAGTCAAATCATGAATATGTCATATGCGACTTCGTATCATGCTTGTGTCAATGTCCTGTGGTCTATCATATCAATGAAACACGAATAACATAATTGCCATGCCTAGTGTCGATACCCGATATCTATATGACGACATCGGCACCCGAATCAATTCGGATGCTAAGTATCAACTAACCCTACGTCCTCAATGATCATGAACGAGAAAATAAATTTGAAACAATAAAATAAAAGAATAAAGGTACTGAAATATTGACAAGGTACACTTACCTGCCTCCTAAAGGTTAATAAAATATTGTCCTACTCCAAGATCCTCGCTCACTTCTTCACGTACACCTTATACCTTGCACGGACTTACCATTATATGCCCAATGATATATATCATGTTAACTAGTCAACTCAATCTAACATATATATCATTAATTCTATTTAATAAAGTAATATTTTTATACACTAAAAATATTATAATTAATTATGAAAAATATATTTAAATATTTTATAATAAAAAATATTCTATTCTATCCATAGAAAAAAGGTACCACGTTCTCATATTGTTCTGTCATCAATATACATTGACTTGGTTCATATATTTGCTCCCGAAACAATAATTCCTTAATATACTTTAATTCTGGAAAAATACTAATAAATAGGTTAAAATATGTTTTTTATATCAAAATATGCACAACAATTAATTTAGATAAGTCTCTTTAAGTTCTGAGGCATATGGACACATAGAATCTATGAGTTTTTGGTGTTTCGATATTACGGTGACAAGTCCGGATTTTATTAAAATAGTAAACCTCGGTAAAATATTACAAAAGAATATTCAATGGGAATCTTAGGATGTCTAGATTCTTACAAAAAATATAGAAATGGCCGAAGTGGTCCGAAAGTTGACAAAAACTCGCACACGAAAGATTTGGTATAGTCTGGACACCCTGTAGCAAAACGGACGTCCTGGACAAACCATTTGGAATTGTGTGGATGGCCAATTGAAAATGAAAATAGACACAACGAATTTTCTATTAGATTTGGTTTCATGAGAAGATTATGTAGGAAAGTACACAAAACCCTAGGTGCAAAATAACATACCTGCTGTGACGAATTTAGCACAAATTCGGTCGACTTCAGGTGCCTTCCGTGCCTCGTACCGACCAAATTAGGGGTTGAGGCTCCTCGGAAAGGTGTTGAAGTGTTAGGGGGATGTCCTAGTGTTGAGATGAAGGTGGTAAGAGGGTTGAAAGAGGTCAGGATGATGAGTTTCTGTTCGGTAGAAAAATATGTGCGAAAATATGGGAAATAAAACTTGTGTGCTCGATTTATGGAAAGAATAGGGATATGGGGGCAGGCCAAACTGATTAAACATAAAATTTAATGTTTTAATGGTTGTGATTTGATAGGACTTTGTTTGGTAGGATTTGGTTGCCTATTTTAAAATATACACAAAGTTCTATCTCCTATGATTTAAATTGAGTTCAAAATAGAAAAGTTGTTATGGAGTTGATTTAAAATATATTTGTATTGATATGAATGTAATTAATTCACAAGAAATTTAGTATAAAATAAGTCTAATAGTGTTATGTTACCCTATAATAGGCTTTTTGAACCCCAGTTAGTCTAGTTTTGGGTCGGTGGAATTATTTGGATCGAAACGAGTCAAATAAGTTTATAGTTGAGTCTTGTGTGCCATTTAAAATAAATAGCAAATGGAAACGTGATTGAGTGTCACGTTATTGGCATGTGTGTGGTAGGCTCAAAATAGGTCAAAATTATATATTGGGTCGAAAAGTTTGGATCAGATTTGGGCCTCAAATCGGAACTAAAAAAATACATCGAAATTACGACGAATGGTAAAATGGTCATTTTGACCCGAAAGTTGTGCAAGAAAAATATAGTGCAAGAAAATATGTTTGTGTAGGACATGATATTTCAAATTATAAGTGGACTCATTTAGAACACGAATATGGAACTTGTTTCAAGGAATTGGTCAATGTTGTGCTTCAAAAATCAAATCTACGACAAAGTACCTATATAGCCATAATTAAAAATAAAATATGGTTTAATATATAAAAATCATATAAAAAAATCTCCAAAAATTAGGGTGCTTACAAGCACCGCCTATCACCCTCAGACAGACGGACAATTCGAGTGGACTATTCAGATACTAGAAGACATGCAGAGGTCTTGCACTCTAGACTTTGAAAGATTATGGGAGGATCATTTACATTTGGTGGAGTTTTCTTAAAACAACAGTTACCAGGCTAGCATTGGCATGACACCATTTGAGGCATTATATGGTCGTAGGTGTCGTACACCATTATCCTGGGATGATGTTAGAGAGAGACCATTACTGGGCCCAGAGATGGTTGTGGATGCTGCAGACACAGTTAAGCAGATCCGAGATCACTTGAGGGTCGCGTTGGATAGGCAGAAGTATTGGACAGATAGCAGCCGAAGACCCTTGGAGCTCGTAGTTGGGGAGTTTGTATTTTTTGAGGATATCACTGACTCGACGCGTCATCAGGTTTAACAGAGGAGGGAAACTCAATCCAAGGTTTATTGGACAATTTGAGATATTGAGTAGGGTAGAGGCAGTCGCCTACATATTAGTTCTGCCACCTAACCTAGAGGGAGTGCGTAATGTATTCTATGTCTCCCAACTTCCAAGATACATAGCTGATCCTAGTCATATGTTGGATTGTAACCCATGTTCCCAAAATTTTAAAATTATTAATTATTTTATTAATTTTAAATATTTTGTGTTAGAAAATAAACTTTTATTTGACTTTCTATAGAGGAAATCGTAAATATTTTAGAATGACAAAATGGTTTTGCCAAATTATATTTTCAAGATTAGAATTTAGGTTTATAAAAATATTATTTAAATAATATTAATTTGAATTATTATTGTAATCAAATATTAGATTTAGATTTGATTAATTTAGTTTTGAAATTAATGATCATTATCTTTGACCAATAAAATGATTTGTTAAATTATTTTTTATAAGATTTGGATTTTTATAAATATACCTTAAATTTTATTTGATAATATTGGATATTATTTTAAATTATTGTTATGATCAATTATGGATTGAGATTTGATCAATATAGTTTTGAGATTGATTTGATTTGCATTTAATAGAAATATTTATTCATTAGATTCTTTACCATTCCAAATTAGAAAATTATGTGTTAATCTTCATCTATTTAAGGAGAGACTTTTTCTTGTTTTCTCCCAACATCAAAATCCTTCCAATCTAATCCTCTAATTAAGTAATTGCTACCAATTATATATATCCTTATGAACATCTCTCATTTTTTCTTTCTCAAAATTCTCTCTTTTTCGTCCAAAATAGCCCAAAATTTGTCATAAATTCAGCCTCGTTTTTTAGAAGCTATAGCAACTTTGCAAAGTCGTTGCAAAAAACTCAGGACTACCTCCAATTTTTTGTCAGAACCGTATCAAGGTTATCCAAATATATAATTTATTTTCTGTAATTATGAACGTAAATTTTCAAAAAATTATTTAAGTGTCAGTTGTCTAACATATTGACATATTATACTGTTTTCGAGATTCTGGGAGATCCCAAAATCCGTTTTGTGAACCGTTTGATGTTTAGAAAAGCCGACATATAGATCTATAGCATACATTTTTCAGAAATTAATAAGATAGTTTAATATTTTGTTTAATTTGTAGAACCCATAGATGACCAGTGATTTACCAAATTAGTAGCGGTTAGCCATAATTACAACAACTTTCAACCAAATCGAGATTGTGTCGCACACGTCAATTGTAACTTAACTTGAGGCAAGTACACTATTTTTTTTTTATAGTTTTAGTACATTATAATGTTATTCATTATTGTGTTTTCATTTATTATCCCGTTGAGACACGATTGTGACACGATTAGACTTGTTGTACCATGACTATTATTATTGTTATTGTTTAGTGAGTCAGGAGAGAAAATACTTAGTTAGTATGTGAACAAACCCAATTATTGTTATTGTGGATAGCTAAGTCATACACCTCACGTATGGGTTAGCCGTACTTTTTATTTTGGATAGCCATCTATATGATATGCCATATTAGCCCAACCGTTCACATGTCGAAAGATATTTCACACACATTGTCTGTTAGTCTTACTTGTTCATGTTCATTGTCCAGTTATTTTATTTATACATATTCTTGCCAGTGGTCTTCTTGTTTGTGTTATTGTTTCCAGATCATATATATGTTTCCTTTATTATTATATTGCATCTTTGTTTGTCTAGCTTTATTTTTTGCTGAGTTACATTATTGCAATAGGGTTGTACTTTGCTCCTTTCCTGATATGATACGTCGTAGGTGAGTTGCTATTTTTGCACCATGGATCTTTCTGGGGAGGTAGAGTCGCCAACCTTAGATTCTAGATAGATTAGATAGCATTTGAATTTAAATGTTTAGCGGGTTTGTTTTCAAATGTCATTTTGATGTATTGGATTTGTAAATAAAATAGTTATTGTGAATGAGCAAATATATAAAATTAAGATAAAATATTATTTGTTTGGTTTTAAGATTAATATTAAGGTCTAGACAGCATACTACCGTCGATGATGTGGCGTAGGCTGGACTTGGCAACATACTCGTATTCTGAAAAGCGGGTGCGGATCGTGATAAGTTTTTATGGTGGCCCATGCAGGTCAGTTTTTGCAAAATTGTGTGAACTCACGGTAGTACCTATATTAGTCATACTACTGCGAACCTGCGACCAGAAAGTGCTCATTCATAATTAGGATTGATTTGATTTTAGGAGAATGACTATGATTAGGTATACCATAGGGGCCTTATTCAATTTGACTGCTTGGGTAGTTAATGTTGCTACATAGGCTATGTGGTAAAGATAATAAACCTTGAATTTTGAGATTAGATGAATTTAAAAAAATTTCCTATGAGAATATGTTATTTTGTTTTGATAGGATGGTAGGATGAAAGGTGGGTAGAGTATTCACTTGGTAGATTGGGGCTTTCTAGGATTTAAGGCCCTAATCTTGATAATTTGTTCAAATTTTTATTTTCTGCCATCTCTAAACATCATCATGTCGTAAAGTCCGTATTACATATTTTTCATTGGCCATAAATAATTATTTTTCCTAAGAGTTAATATTTTATTTTCATCTATTGATTTTTGAGCCTAATCTGATTCAATTATCCACATATTAATTTCGAGTCAGTTTTGTTGAAATTCAAGGTACATATTTTTTTTCTCTTAATCCTTGAATATTATAGAAATATGAATTTGAAAAATTTATACTTCTCTTGCCTTCGGTCATTTTCTTTCTAATTGATCGTTTAATTTTCAAAATTGATAATTTTACTTCAAGGACAGATACCTGCACTTTTTTTTTCATGATCAACTTGGAACTTACTTGAATTTCTATAAGCTCCTTTGAAAATTGTTATGGACAAAGTTGAGAGAATATTTGGTAAACTTACTATGGTAAGACAGATGCGCACTGCAACCATTTATTTGAAATATGGAGACTGCGGGTTCACTGTAGCTAGCAGCGCACTGATAAGGCATGACCCTAAGTTGAAGTAATTTCAGGCATGCGTAGGTTATCAGATATTATTAAAACTAAGTCCTAAATTATATTATTTGATCCTTTGAGTTATTATTCAATATTGGATAAATTTGATAGAGTATTCGATACTTATCATTACTTGAGTCGTGAAACCAAAAGTTTACTGCAGCCAGATGTACACTAGCGAGACATGGATTCTAGGTAAAGTAACTTCAGATATACATACGGTTGGGATACTATAGAGACTATATCATTTTTGGCATATAGTTATTGATCTTTCATGATCTACAAATCCCTGCACTCTAACTTCAATTTGATTTGGTATTCTTATTACATACTTACTCAATAAACTTTGTAATTTCTTTCTTTCTTACCATTCTATTCTCGAATCGTCATTTGCTTTCCTCATAGTAATCATTTAAAATCTATTACTAGATTTTGATACCATTCCACTATATTCATAATCGTACCTAGATATTGATTCTATGGTCATGCCTAAATAATTTTGGTTAATTAGTTGATCGTGCCAAAACGATTTTAATTTTGATAATTCTTAAACGAATTTTAATCGTGATTAGACCATTTTGACTATATTTCTGATCGTACCAAAATGCATCTTTTCCTAAGTTTCGATTCTATTCACGATCATGCCTAACTGATTTTGATCATTAATCTTGTAATTTTTATACTTGATTATATTCTTAGTCGTGCCTAGTCGTACCTTTTAAAATTTTGAGGATAATTTTTTTAAGGTGGATAGATTTGTAACTCCTGTTCCCAAAATTTTAAAATTATTAATTATTTTATTTATTTTAAATATTTTGTGTCAAAAAATAAACTTTTATTTGACTTTTTATAAAGGAAATCGTAAATATTTTCGAATGAAGAAATGGTTTTGCCAAATTATATTTTTAAAATTAGATTTTGGGTTTACGAAAATATTGTTTAAATAATATCAATTTGAATTATTATTATAATCAAATATTAGATTTTTAGATTTGGTTAATTTAGTTTTAAAATTAATGATCATTATCTTTGACCAATAAAAGATTTGCTAAATTATTTTTATAAGATTTGGATTTATGAAAATATACCTTAAATTTTATTTGATAATATTTTAAATTATTATTATGATCAATTATGGATTGAGATTTATCAATATAGTTTTGAGATTGATTTGATATGAATTTAGTGGAAAGATTATCTTTAGTTTCTTGACCCTTCCAAATTAGGAAATTATGTGTCAATCTCCATCTATTTAGGCGAGACTTTTTCTTGTTTTCTTCCAACATCAAAACCCTTCCAACATAATCCTCTAATCCTAGTTAAGTAATTGCTACCCTTTATGTACATCCTTATGAACATCTCTCATCTTTTCCTTTCTCATACTTTTCTCTTTTTCGTCCAAAATAGACCAAAATTTGTCATAAATTCAGTCTCATTTTTTAGAAGCTACAACAATATCGTGAAGCCGTTTCGACCAACTCCGTACTCTATTTCATCTCCAATTTTTTTTGTTAGAAACATATCAAGGTTATCTTTCCAAATCTATAATCTATTTTCTGTAATTATGAACATATATTTTTGAAAATTTATTTGAGTGCCAGTTGTCCAAAAAATTGACATGTCGTACTGTTTTCGAGATTTCGAACTCCGTTTTGCGAACCGTTTGATATTTTGGAAAGATGACACATAAATCTATAGCATACCAATTTTCAAGAAATTAATAAAGTACTTTAATATTTTATTTAATTTGTAGAACCCATAGATGGCCAGTGATTTATCGAATTAGTAGCGGTTAGCCATAATTACAACAACTTTCAACCAAATCGAAATTGTGTCGCACACGTCAATTACAACTTAACTTCAGGGAAGTACATTATTGTTTTATGTTATTAGTACATTATAATGCTATTCTTCATTGTGTTTTTATTTAGTATCCCGTTGAGACACGATTGTGACACGATAGGACTTGTTGTACCATGATTGTTATTATTGTTATTGTTTTGTGAGTCAGAAGGGAAAATACTCAATATGCATATGAACAAACCCAATTATTGTTATTTTGGATAGCTAAGTCATTCACCTCACGTATGGGTTAGCCGTACCTTTTTATTGTGGATATCCATTTATATGATGTGTCGTATTAGCCCAGCCGTTTACATATCAAAAGGTATTTCGTACGCACTGTCTGTTAGTCTTACTTGTTCATGTTCATTGTCCACTTATCTTGTTTATACATATTCTTGCCAATGGTCTTCTTATTCGTGTTACTGTTTCCAAATCATATGCATGTTTCCTTTATTGTTATATTATATCTATGTATGTCTAGCTTTATTTTGTGTTGAGTTACATTATTGTAATAAGGTTGTACTTTGCTCATTTCCTAACTGGATGAGTTGCAGGTGACTTGCTATTTTTGCACCATGGATCTTTCTGGGGAGCAGGCCTGGCTCCAGGGGGAGGCAGGCTAGGCCTGCACCTAGGGCCTCCCCCCCAAGGGGGCCTCCATTTTTTTATACAGCATAATGTTTTTGGGGCCAGAAGACACCACCTTTGTCTAGGCCATCGGCCACACATAAAAAAAAAAACAAAGCCTGCTGGCTGCCGCTTGGCAATACAATAACTAATAGGCAATAATGGAGGGTTAATGCTCTCATTCTCAGCCGAAAAAAATTGATGGCTTTCAAAAATAGCCAACGGAAGAGAAACCAGTAAGCATGCCTAATCTCCTCTCTCTTCTCAAAATTGCTGCCAACGAAAAACTATTTTTGGAAAAAAATCCTCTCCCAGGTCTCCCTCCTGCAGCCCGCAGGTGTATCGGCATGTATTCCTTATTCTCTTCTTTAATTTCTAATGGTCTTTTTTCTCTCTTGTGAAATTGGTATAAATTTGGGTATTTGTTTGGCTATTTGACAAGCTAATTATCATCTCTATATCTCTAAACAATATTTTCTGATAACTGATTCATCTCTCTCTAATTTTTTGCTATCACTCTGGACAAGGCCGGATATGAGATCTGTGGAGTTCACGGCCACCGGGACACAGAGTCACGACAACGTTGGAGTTCACGACCGAATTTGAGGTCCAGTTTTTTGCTATTATGTGGGACTTTATTTTGTACTATAATTGTTTTACATCCTTTGTTTGTTTTGGTCATCTATATATTTGTTTGCTTGCTTTCATTTTAATTTGGTCAATTAAAAAAATTGTAAATGATTTCTTCCATATCTGGACTATGAAATATTAATTTGCTGAAATTTTCAAGTTCACTGTGAGTCAGAAAATAATAATCATAAATTATGTTATAACAAAGAAATACTTCATTGTCTGATATTGCATTTCAAAAATTTTGTTATAATCTTTGTTATAATTTTTGTTATAATTTTCAACTTCACTGTCAGTCATTATAATCTTTGTTATAATTTTGTTGCCAAGATATTACATTTCAAAAATTAAATTCATCATGATTTTTAAAAAGGTCCAAGTCCCATGTTTGCTATTTTTCCCTTCTCTTTTTGCTAGGTTTGTGTTGAATTGGAAAATCATGATGGGCAAAAGAAAATTTGAATCAGGAAGTTCGAAGAGGAAGAAAAAAGAAAAACAAGACAAACTCACACAATCTCTCACATGATCTATGAATAGGTATGTAAAATCTATAAGTATATTGTCGAATTTAACTAAGAGTGTGATTGCTAATGGTACCATTCCCGATAATGTGATTGTCAATAATAAAAATTTGAACCCCGTGAATGCTAATGAAAATTTGACTGAGAATGTAGTTTTGAATGACGAGATTCATTTAAATGAAAATCGCGAAGGGGATGGAATTGAAGAAGAGAATAATAATAATGAGATGAATGAGATGGAGAACGTAATTGATAAGGAACATTTGAATGAAAATTTAGATATGAATAGGGAGGAATTAAATAATTTTTTTGATCTGGGAAAGTGGGAGATTAATATGCCTCAAAGAAAAATTGATTTGTTAGTAGAGAAGGGCCCAATAAGAGTTGTGGATGAAATGTATCTGACTAATGTTCAAAATAGAAGCTTCAATGATAAACACTACATTCGATCTTTGCCGCCAAATGGAGAAAAACTTGATAGATCATGGCTAGTATACTCTCGGAAGAATGATAAGGTATTTTATTTTTGTTGTGTATTATTCAAAAGAGAGAAAGAGTTGTGCCAAGTCCTTTAACAACAACAACAACAGGATATAATGACTGGAAAAATATTCATTTGAGGCTTAGTGAGCATAAAAAGAGTAGTTATCACTTTAATAGTTTAACGGACTAGATGGAGGCAGAAACAAGGTTAAGAAAAAAAACAACTAACAATTGATTCTTCTAACCAAAAAGCTACCGAGAAAGAAAAAAAATGTATTTGAGAGAGGTTTTGAAAAGAATTATGTGTGTTGTGAAAACTCTTGCTAGTAGTAATTTGGCATTTCGTAGAAGTAATGAGAAAATCGACGATCACAATAGTGAATTTTTTAAAGTATAATTAGAATGATTGCTGATTTTGATCCGATAATGGAAGGCATCTTAGTCGTATTCGAAAAAAAGAGATTCGTCGTGTCCATTATCTTGGTCATAATATTCAGAATGAGTTAATACTTCTGTTGGCAAGCGAGATTAAGAGCAAGATCCTTGATATCGTCAAAAAGGCAAAATATTTTTCTATAATTCTTAATTGTACTCCGGATGTTAGTCATAAAGAACAAATGTCTCTTATATTGAGATGTGTTGATGTTTCCACGACTCCAATAATAGCGGAGGAGTTCTTTACTGAATTTTTAAAAGTTGTTGAAACGTTAGGGAAAGCACTTTTCAATGAACTTAAAAAGGTTATGGAAACTTTAAAACTTGATTTTAATGACATGAGAGGGCAAGGTTATGATAATGGCTCTAATATGAAAGGACAATACAAAGGTGTAAGCAGTAGGGTACTAAAAGAGTATCCAAGGGCATTTTACACTCCACGTGGATGTCATTCTTTTAACCTTGCCCTATGTGATATGGCCATGAGTTATGTTCAAGCTAAATAATTTTGTGGAGTGATACAATGGATTTATAAATTATTCTCTGGTTCAACAAAGCGGTGGAAGTTCTCAAATCTTATGTCAAGGATCGCAATGGAAAAGAACTTACACTAAAATTATGGTTGGATACACGTTGGGAAAGTCGTGTTGCTAGTGTAAAAGCGGTGAGATTTCAAACTCCTCAAATAAGATATGCATTTCTTCATCTAGTAGAACATACTGTTGATGCAACTACAACAAGAGGCTGGGTCTTTAGCAAATCTGAACTTTGAAAGTTTGATTTTCTCGTTGGCATGGTGATTTGGTTCGAAATTTTGCATAAAGTAAATAGAGTTAGCAAGATTCTCCAAGGAAAATAAATGAATATTAAGGAGTGTAAATCTCTTGCAAGGACTCATTTTTTCTGAAGAGTACAGGAAACCGGATTTGAAATTGCGAAGAGTGAAGCTGAAAAGATTACTTTGGAAATGGAGGTTGAACCCACTTTTCGTAAAACTCATATTCGTCAAAAAAGAAGTTTTTTGATGATAATGCTAGGGATGAACCAATATAAGCGGCTGAAGAATCATTTCGGGTTCATTATTTTATAACAATAGTTGATAATGCTCTTTTTTCACTCAAGACAAGATTCGAACAGTTTCAAAAATATGAAGATATTTTTGGATTTTTATTTAAATTGAGCAAGTTGAAAGCTGTAGAAGATGAGAGTTTGAAGCGTTCATGTGCTACACTTGAGGATTTTTTTGAAACATGAAAATGATTTTGATATTGATGCACTTGAATTATTTTCAGAGTTGCAGTTGTTGAGAAAAGTATTACCGGAGTGGATAACCAAACCAATTGAAGTGTTGGAGTATATCAAAAATTTGCATCTAGGTTTTTCTAATGCTTGGATAGCTTATAGAATAATATTGACTATACCTACTGTCGAAAGAAGTTTCTCCAAACTCAAGTTGATAAAAAAAAACTACCTCCGATCAACTATGTCACAAGATAGATTGAACGGTTTGGCCATGTTGTCTATTGAGAAAAAATGGTGCTAAACTTGATCACAATGATTTAATTGACAATTTTGCACATAAAAAAGCGAGAAGGATATGAACTTTTTCTTCTTAGATTTAATTTAGTGTTATTTTGTTTCATCTTTTAACTAAATTTGGAGCTTGGAATTGCTTAATTTATTGAATCTTGGTAAAAATTTATGTTTATTCAAGGACGAATTATATTGTATTTTGGATTTGTTGGATTTATAAAAAAATGTAAAGGACCGAGGGCCTCATTTATAGGACTTGTCTAGGGCCTCCAAAATACTGAAGCCGGCCCTGCTGGGGAGGTAGAGTCATTTCGGAGGCCAACCTTAGATTCTAGATAGATTAGATAGTATTTCAATTTAAATGTTTAATGAGTTTATTCTCGAATGTCACTTTGATGTATTATTAGATTTGTAATAAAATAGTTATTGTGAATGAGAAAATAGATGAAATTAAGATAAAATATTATTTGTTTGGTTTTGAGATTAATATTGAGGTCTAGACAGCGTACTACCGCCAATGCTGCAGCGTAGGCTAGACTTGGCTATGTACTCGTATTCCGAAAAGCGGGTGCGGGTCGTGACATGGATCAATCGGAGCTTGAGGTGGGCCCCAGCCTCACTTACTCAAAGCAGCCGGTGGAGATACTTGACCGCATGGAGAAGAGGCTGCACAATCAGACGATTCCACTAGTTCGGGTTGCTTGGAGGCATCACTCTCCTGGGGGGTCTACTTGGGGGAGAGAGGATGAGATATGGGAGAAGTATCCCTATTTGCTTGAGATTTGATGTACTCACTACCTCTCCTGAAATTTCGAGGACGAATTTTTTGAAGGGGTAGATTTGTAGCCCCACTTCTTAATAAAACCCAAATTCCTTTTAATTATTTATTTGATCATTTATGATTTAAAGGATGGCAATTTGGTAAATATTGGAAAAGGGAATAAAAAATTGGTAAATTGGGATGAAGGGGGGTATTTTAGTAAAACCAAGAGGCATGTGCCTAGGCATGAGGGAGAAGGAATATTCCTAGATTATTTTGCATGTAGTTGAGGGACTGAAGCTTTCTCTAACTAACCTTGTGACTAACTCCTAGCAACCAACCACTAGTTAGTTATAACCACCCACTAGTTAGTTACAACCACCCACTAGTTAGTTGTAACTAATTCTCTAGCTAACTTCCATTAGTCCTAACCACCCTAACTAACTTGTAACTACCTTTTGACTACCTAGTGGAACGAACCTAGTCACTAAAGAGGGATAGGTTAATTTAATATCAGACCCCTACCCCTACCCAAACTCTAAAAATACCAGTTTTATCCTTCACAAAAAATCACTTTTCTTATTTTCCAAACCCATTTTTCTTAGGCTAATTCTAAGGGTACTCCAACATTTGATAGGGGCTAGCCCTTACTAGGGGACAACCCATTAGAGTGGAACTTTTACTGGGGATAACCCAAATTTTACTTGGGGCTAGCCCACCCCCCAAACCCTTTCTAACACTTCATTTCTCATTTTCTTTCTCTCTTCTAAACCCTAAACTCTATTTATCTTCTCCTCTCCATAATTCCAATCCCAAATTCCTAAACCCTAAATTCCTTCTCCATTCTTCCTCCCTTTCCAAGTAATGACACCCAAGCCCGGAGCTTCATCACAATCTAGGTATATTTTTTATATACATATTTTGCTATATTTTCTTTTTAAATTTATTGAATCTTTGGTAATACTCAAAATAGTTAGATAAAATAGGTTCTAACAAATTTAGGGTTCATGTATGAACCATTCGAACACGACAAAACCATTTTTGCATCAAACCCTAACCCTATTTTCACGGTTTTGGCCGTTTTGGCCGACAGTCGTGCACGAAAATGACAGGACTGCAGGCAGTTCTACGGTTCATCACTATACATAGGACTGTAGGCAGTCCTGCAGTCCTAATATATTGTAGGGCTGCAGGCAGTCCTGCAGTCCTGAATAACATTAGGACTGTATGCAGTCTTACAGTCCTTTATAGTATTAGGCAGTTATGCCTATTTTGTGTGATATTATTTTCTAACACATCTTACGCACCTACTTGTTTGTTTTTGTTTGCAGTCCTGCGGCCGCCAGCAAAAGAAAATGACCCCTGCGTCAGCGCACAAAGAACGCACTGTGGCCCGTCTGCTTGAGAGACCAATCAGAATCGCCAAACCCGATCTAGAAGTGACTGCACCTGCTCGCCAGCCTCGGACGAAGAAAGTGGCTTGCCATCCTCGATCAAAGGTGTCATGACCTGTACCCGCTTTTTGGGATGCGAGTGTGTGCGCAGGTCCAGCCTACGTCACGGTATCGATGATAGTACGCTATCTAGCCTGTAATTAAATAAGTGCTAATAAAATATATCTTTATTTGCTCATTCACAAAACTAAATCAGTTTACAACATTTAAAGTTTATATTTGAAAAAAAATACAATATCTCACAAATTTTGTAAATGACTAACTTCTATCTAACTTGTCTTCTAGGGTTGACCTCAGCATATATCCATATCTCCCCCGATGCTAAGAGTAGTTACGACTAACCTGAAAAATTGGTTTCCAGTCAGAAATGGAACCACTACCAGAATAATTCATTTTAGCGACGCCTAAAGACGTCGCTAAAACGCCTAAAGACGTCGCTAAACCAGTTTAGCGACGTATTTAGCGACGTCTTCCTCTTGTCGCAGAAACCTTAGTCGCTGTTTGGAAAGACGTCGCTGATTGTCGCCAACACCGACATTTACGACGCAAAGCTACGTCGGTAATATACCGACGTTTACCGTCGTTTCGTCGATGAAATAGCAACGTTTATGATGTCGCTATACGTCGGTATTTTCTGGAAAAATTACCGACGTTTACGATATCGTACTGCGTCGGTATATCCTGGGGAATATTAACGACATTTTGTGATGTCGCTATACGTAGGTATATCCTGGGAAAATGAGGTAAAATCCTGGGAAAGTTACCGACGTCTACCGACGGTTACCGACGCATACCGACGAAACTGACGTTGCTATATGTCGATATCCTGGCAATATATGCCAGTTTAGCGACGTCTACCGACGCAATGTGCCGTTAGAAAGCGTCGGTAAACGTCGATAGACGTCGGTAAATTTGAAAAAAATTAAAAAAATAAATAACAGTATGCAATTTTCTCCACAGAATCATTTTCTTCCTGCAGTTTAATCTGAAACACAATACAAAAGCACATTTTATCCCTAGGTTCGCCGATCCCTTCAGCGGAACACTCAACACCGGTAAATTAACATCCAAATGAAACGAATAACAACATAAAATAACCAAAGTCCACACAACATATATAAACCAATATCCAAATTGTCATGGGTCTACACAACCAATAACCAATGTATCTATGCAACCAACAAACAAGTGTCACAAACAAATAAGTGTCACAAACAAATACAAAGAAAAACAAGTACTCAAACACTCAATACAAACTATCCTAACTAGGACTACTGGGAATCTGGAGTAGGAGGGGGCACGCCGCGACGAAGGGCTAAGAAAAGCTCATAGTCCTCATGTGAAATTGACACCGATGAAGGAGGTAGTGACGTCAGTGGAGTCGGTGTCGATAAAGAAGGCAGTAGCGTCGGCGGAGTCGACGACGATGAAGGCACACCCAGAGGACGATAACGCTCCAACGCTACAAGTCGCTGGTGGTATGAATCTATGGTAGATAATATTCTATCACTGCTATCAGCCACCGAATCCTGCACCAATCTCAGCCTCTCGTCCATGGTCATCTGTGATGCCTGCAGATCCAATACGCTGTGCTCCATCGACACTCTAAGATCGGTGACGCTCCGCTCAGTCACATTCTGGAGCTCCATATTGCTGCGGTTGAGCGCATCCAACCGTGCTATAAGCGCAGGCTCGTCCGACTGGGGCTGAGACTGGTCCTAAATCCGTCGTAGCAGCTCATTCTGGAGAGACTCCATCATCTGGTGGACTCGGGCAGACTTCTGGGACGGTTGTTGACCATGCACACTAGCGGAGGATGCCCTAGAGGGCTGGATCGCAACTAGGGCACCATAGGATCCCGTACCGTAGTACGTACCCCTACGGAGGCCACCAGCGACAGTCATCCACAGCTCGTCCGCTGACGGAGCTTGAGTAGGCTGCGAGAAAGTACCAGCCTCTTCCGTAGTAGGTGCACTAGCAGTCGCCCGGTCCCCAAGCCTCTGATACTCGGCCTAGAAAGTATGGATAGTACTCTATGATTTCTAATCTCTAATTAATGTACTTATTATTACTAACTACATGAATATTTATTTGCATGCATATTTACTAAGTTATATTAAAATTAACACGAAGTATTATAATTAACAAATAGTATTGTAATACTTACATAGGCAAGCTCGACCCTCTCGTCAATAAGGCCTTCGTCCTTCCGATGGGTGGCCAGGAAGACGGTCACCATATCGGCGTTACCGACCTTCCTTACTGTTTACCATTGATTATCAAAGAACAGAACAGTTTTATGGGAGGACTGAACTTTAATTCACAATAACAAACTCGCTTGTACAAAAGAAAGCCTAGGAACAAAACCTAGGAAAAGTAATCTAAGTACAATTATTTAATTTGGATTCTGGGGGGTGACGGTAGAGGCTCGGGAAAGTGCTATCAACTCTGCCTTACTCCTTGGACGATCGAACGCAACCTCGGCTCCGGCAAAGAAATGCTCTCTTTCTATGCACTTTTTGCTCTGTGTGTCCTTGTGTGTTAAGGAATAATCCCATGCTATTTATAGGAGTTTGTGATGAGTAGGGTGTACAGCCACGTGGCCACATCCTTATGACTGTGCCTTGAGAAGTGGGCAGTTGGGGATTGGTTAAGATTAATCTTGATCTGTTTGTTGCAAATAAATCTGGACTGCTATGTCGGTTGTAATAAATCTGAACTGTTATGATCTGTTGGTTACAATAAATCCGAGTTGTTTAAGACTTAGTCAACTTCTGCCACATGTCCCAACTACCGCTATGGTGCGAGCCGCATGAATGGTGCATCCTGGTTGAGCCGCATGAAGGACTATCCTCATGATTGAGCTGCATGAGAGTGGTCTCATGACTGAGCCGCATGAGGGTGGTCTCATGACTGAGCCGCATGAGAGTGGTCCCATAACCGAGCCGTATGACGGCAGCCTCATAACCGAGCCGCATGAGGGTAGCCTCATAACCGAGCCGCATGAGGGTGGCCTCATAACCGAGCCGCATGAGGGTCACACAGGCGATCCGCATAAAGAACTTTCTTGGAATTATGAACTGTGCCAGCTATCATAAAGATTTTCTCGTCTTTTTATAAGCATGTCGCGTCTCTTCTTTATGTCAGAGCCATTATTTCTGTCAGAGCTGTCACTTTGTGTCAGAGCATTAATGACCAGCTGCATGGAGTAATTATGACCAACTGTATAGGCCTATTTTGAATCGCATAAGGCCACGTGGCTCCTCATGAAGATTTCTGAGCCGCATGAAGCTCTCAGGAAATTTGAGCCGCATGAAAACTTTCCAAGTTTTGAGTCGCATGGAGTTTCATGTTGATTCTGGGCCGCATAAGAATTACTATACTTTTCCATGCTTCTACAAGACCCCCTTCAAAGTTTTCAATTTGTAAAATTAAAATACTTTGAATAAGAAGCATGGGTATGTCCGCATAAGCTCTTCATACCGCATAGGCTTCTCTGGCCGCATAAGATTCTCTGGCCGCATAATGGTTTTCGTGCCACGTAGGCGTCTCATTAATTGCTTTTGATTTGTCTTGATTTTTAAAGCCGTCTTTTGGATAGGATCCCAAGGGTCGGCATTAAATATTTAGATTTGCCTTGATGTTTCTGAGCACTCTTTTTTGCATGAAAGGGGATAGAATCCCAAGGGTCGGCTTTATCTTCTAGGCAGCACAAAATTCGAAGCGTCTATCGGTTCACACGCTCCTGTCAGCCTATAAATATGAGTGATTTTTGAAGAGAGAGATTCTTTACTCTCTTTACTCTCTTCTTTCTTCAAGCTTTCATGCCCTAGTCGTCGTCTCTTCTCCTCTTTCGATCATCAATGGCTCCCAAGGCTTTCTCCAGTACTGCAGCGAAGGGCAAATGAGTTGCCTCTTCGTCGGCGATCTCAGTTCACCCCGACGTTCATCATGCTATTAACGGTAAGAGCATTGAGAAGAACTGCATGGATTCGATCCCTAACCATAATGGCTATGTCGCATGTTTTATGTGCGGGCCTTTGGCATATAATGCTCTCTTCGTTTTCATTGAACTGCTTAAGTTCAGTGTGATGAATCCGCATATGCTATGCTATATGGGCCGCATGAACGTCTCATGTCCGAGCCGCATGGGGTATGCCTCATGTTCGAACCGCATGAGAGTTGCTTTATGACTGAGTCGCATGAGAGTATGCCTCATATCCGAGCCGCATGAGAGTTGTTTCATGGCCGCATAAGCACTTTATGAACCGGGCCGCATGAAGACCCACCAAACAGAGTCGCATAAGCTCTTATGAACTGGGCCGCATGAAGACCCACCAAGCAGAGCCGCATAAGCTCCTTATAAATTGGGCCGTATGAAGACCCATCAAACAGAGCAGCATAAGCTCCTTATAACTGGGCCACATGAATACCCACTAAACAGAGCCGCATAAGCTCCTTATGAACTGGGCCGCATAACGACCCACCTAACAGAGCCGCATAAGCTCAGAAAGCTTTAAGTGGTTTTTCTTTGGCTATCTTCTGACTTCTTTCTTTTATCTTTTTTCAGTGAAGTTGCCAGTCAATCCTGCGGGAGAACTCTTGGTAGGTCGAGCCCAATCTGTTGTGGGTGTGAGGTTCGATCATTTAGTTGATTATGTGTCGGACCAGTTTCCCAAAGATGACCCTGAGGAGAGGCTGAGAGATATCAAAAACTAGTCCTTCTACTTTCTCTTGGGCATGATGAACTCGGGGAAATTGGGAGGCAAACACCTGAAACCTGCATTCCTCTTTGGGGATGTCCTGACTGTAAAGAACCCCAATATTTTAGATATATCTAAAAGTTGGAGTTTTTCTTCTAACGGGATGACGATCCACATTCCTCATATGGAGCATCACTTTCCACTGTCGTGGTTCAACATACTGCCAATGGATAGAAAAATGGTGACTCCTTGACTCCGAGCCGGCAGGGGATATTTGTGGGTGATATTCACTAACACAGAAACTTGGGGTCGGTGGTCGCGAGCAAGACACCGATCAACTGCTACGTGATGGGGTTGGCCCCGGGTAGCTTCTTGAATGTGCAGGGTCCCAACTTTCGGTTCTCTCAGGCTGACCCTTTCATGAACCAACTTGCTCAGAAGGGGTCCTACCCCACTGGTCGGTTGGCGCTGCTGAATTGGATGAACCCCATCCCTTCGTGGACCAACTTAACCACATAGATTTTGCGAACATACGAGAATCTCCTGCACGATATTAGCCTCTATCATACCGTTCGGGGCACTTGTTATGGTTTGCCCATAAACAAGAAGCTCTTCATGGCTCTTCTTGAAATGTACAACCGCCGAACGGGGACATTCTTTACCCCTGGAGGGGAGATGGGGCTCGCTCTCTACGAGATGCACGAAGTCTCCAAGCTGCCCTGGGGAGACAAAGTCTTTAAAGTGCATACCCCTACGATTGAAGAGTTCGAGGAGTTGGAGCAGCGGTTCCCGAGCTTTGTGGCTGTCTACCGGGAATTACTGTGTCACCACAGCACGTGCCAGCAGATGTCTAAAAAGAAGAATGACAGCTCGAAAGGGAACCTTCTTCATACGAAGGCCTGGCTCAGTTACCTTTTTAAGCTCGGCGCCTCAGGCCGGGTTTCTTCCCGAAGTCCTCGAACCCGAGAGGAGGTGCAGCACCAGGTGTCGAACGCCAAGAGGGTAAAAACCACGGGTGACAAATTTGGGAGTCAAACTGACTCCTTTAATTATTTTTATCAGGATACCCAGCAGATGTCTGATAAGGCTCTTCTGGCAGGATTTCTGATGATATGGCTGCAGAACTGCGTAGTTTCGGGAGGGGCTGGATCTATTGAGAGAATCAGCCGTAACTATATCCTTCCTGCAGTGAAGCTAGTCTTTGGGGCCAGACTAGCTCTCCTCCCTGCTATGGTATGCAGTATACATCGTGGCCTCCGCACTTTCTCGTCCAAGGTCATTGCCCGTGATACGACGAAAGACTTTGAACGAATTGAGCTGCCCTATCATTATCTGATAGGGTGGCTGTTGATGCACTGCCAGTCTTTGATGAGGCCTGGCGCAGAAGATGACATAACTACTGATGATGCTTTCATCTTCCAGTATCGTCGTATGCCCTGGGAGTGCAGGACTATGCCAGCCTGTCGGATGGTGCTGGCGAGAGTGGACATATACACCTTTTTTGTGTCTGTTCCTTATTTTACTGATGAAGAAGTGAATGGTGTACATCTTGATAGTACTGGGCCTCCTCACCTTTTGTCCGATAAAATGCTCCTCTAGTTAACATCCGTCCTGCACATCTAGTATATCGTAACCGTAACTCCATCTTCTTGGAGCCTTACTTACCCAGTCGATTCTTCCGGCAGTTTGGGTACAGTCAGATGTTCCTGAACAATCCCAGCTTCTGCCTGGGTTTTGAGGGTAGTGTCCTTGACGGCATTCGGGCTTGGCACTATTATAACACGGTTCACACCCGTACCAGCTTCTCTGTGCCTGATGCTAGGGAGTCAGGACAAATTTTGTACTTGGCGGCTCTGAACCATGTTATGGTGAACAAACCCCCTCATGATTTTGACCCAAGTACCAGTTTTATTGTTGGTACTGGCTTGGAGGAGAAGCCGAAAGGGGCCAAGACGAGGACAAAGAAGGGGAATGCAGTTGATGTGTCAGACTTGGAGTCTACCAATACGGACGAAGAGGATGACCCCGATAACTTGCCTCTCCCTCCTGTAGATGACGTGGTGGCAGATCAGCCCCCTATTGTGCCTGATCCTTCACGTAAGCGAAGCAAGCGTGAGTCCGCTATTGGCGGCATAACTTACTCCCGGAAACGGGCTGCTGTCAAGCCTCGTGGGCCAATAATTAGGGAGAGAAGTGAGGATGTTGATGCCGTTTCAGAGATGAATCGAATTACAACCATCTTTTTTAGCTTTTCTTTTCTACACGATGATCTGATCATTCTTCTTTTCTTTGAAGGCGTCAGGAGAAGTGGACTCTCGAGAGCCGGCTACTGTCTCTGAGGTCGACCAGGCTCTAGCTACTTTAACTAGCGATATGAGTGCCGAGCTTATTTCTGTCAGGGTTTTCCCGGCGACGGCTGAGGTTCCTACCGTTGCTGACATCTCAACCCAGGGCGATGTGGGCTCTACTGAGCCAATCCCCGAGGTTGCTGAATTCCAGCCGGGTGATGCTGACCCAATTGTGTCTACCTCCGGGGCGGCTACGGCAGAGGAACCAGCTGCATTCGGCTCAGATGTTGCTGGTGAGGAGGATACACTAGCTGTGAGCGAGCCTTGTAGGTCCTAAAAATCAAGTTGCATCAATCAACAAAGTCAAAAATTCAAGATATTCATCAGTTTGATGAGTTGCGCAGACAACAGTTTGCGTAGACATCACTTTGCGCAGGCTGGTTTGCGCATGTTCCCAACTGCGCAGGCTGACGTGGCAGAAGTCATCATTGACTGAATCAAATCAGATCTTCCTGATAGCTGACAACACGAATAACGAGGAGGCTATTCGTTTTTGACGCCACACAGTGCTCGAGGGCGGCTGACAGGTGGCAGCGCAATCCGTGTTTGCGCAAACCACTCATGCGCAATCCGTGTTTGCGCAAACCATTTCTGCGTTGTTCATTTTGCATATTCTACCAATATAACTGACCAATTACGTGGCATTCATGCCATCAATTGCTCATTACGTGGCAACTGTCTATGCACGATCATGCGCATTTTAATCAAATCATGCCATGTGTCCCAGATAGTTGGCCCACGATCCAATAACTGCTTGCGCAATCCAGTACTGTGCAAACCAGTTGCTGCGCAAATCAGCTTGCGCAGTCCAAAATAACTGAAAGTTAGTTATTTTTAGAACTCTATAAATAGAGTTTCAAGTCTTCATTTCAAGGGGATCAAGATCAGAGATCAGAAATCAGAGAGTTCATGAGTTCTTGCCAAAGTGCTGCTGCATTCTTCCGAGACTTTTATCTTCAACTTCAGAGGCTTTTGCCTTCAGTTTCCAGAGTTGTTTTCAACTTCAAAGGCTTCGTCTTCACAATTCACATCGTCTAAGGGATAAAGTAATCGTCATCAAGATTGGATTCCTATAGTTGTAATTTTTCCAGAATTCTTGTAATCTTTATTACAGTTTGTATCAATAAAGTTTTATACTTTTGTTTTTGTAAACAAAATGGCGACTCTGCTGGGGACAACTTTCTCCTCCGACGAGGAAGTAGCAACTCAATGTGACGTAGCGTCTATCGGGAAGACGCAGAAGACGCTGGTTGTTAAGGTCAACCAGACAGCCTACGAGGCGATGCTCAACTCCAAAACCACTCCCCGTACTGTAACCACTTCTGCTAAGAGCAAAGTGCGCTCAGTTTGGGTCTCCAAGTCTGCACAATCTGGCAGTTTTGCCACCAAGGATGCTGTACCAATTGCTGTACAATCTGCTAGTCAGACTGCTGCACAAACTGCTGTGCCAACTGTTGCACAGTCTGTCTCAGCAACTGATGCACAATCTGTTACAGTCAAGGCTGCACAATCTGTTACAACTATTGCACAGGCTACTTCATATGCTGCCTTGTCGAAACAGAAGACTCCTATGACTCTGGCGCAATTGGCAGTGGCTTTTCCTGCGCAAAATAGCACTCTTGTAACTAAGGTGCATCCCAAGCACTCTAAGACAAGAACTCCTGATGCACTTCCTACCAAAGCTTCTAATACACAAATGACTAGTGTACCTTCCACCCATGCGCAAACCAAGTCTGCGCAATCCAAGAAAAACAGCCTTTTTGCTAAATTTCCTTCTTCTCACAATAAAAGAAGAGATTCTACTCCTCTTCCCAAACACCCTATTGCCCCTGCGCAATCCACTGAGGGTAGTCCTTTGACTATTCCTCCTTCTCTTGAAAGCAAAGGAAAAGGTCCATTGGTCTTTTCTCAAACTTCCTCGTCTCATGACTTGGAAGATAACAGAGGGAAACGCTCTTTAGCTAACCCTTCATCTCAAAACAAAGGAAAAGGCCCTTTAGTCTTTTCTCAGTCTTCTTCAGTCTTTACTGAAGAAGATCCATCTCAATGTGTCTCGGCTCCAATCAATTCAAGAACTCTGGCAAACAAAGATTCTTCTTTCCTTTATAACAAGAGTACTTGTACTAATCAAAGAGGTATTCTGCCTACTCCGATAGCAGAATTCCAGGACCTCCCGACTCTCCAAATTTGTCGTTCCAGACAGGGAAAACTGTTAGTGTCTCAAACAGAAACTCCTGGGGGTGAATTTTCTGACCTCAGAACTTATCTTAATCGACCCACTTCGGTAAAACGCAAACAGCCAATGCCGAATGTTAAACATCATCAGAAACAAATCTCCAAAGTCAGAAATCCCGACATTTATGCCAATGAAGTGAGTACTTCCCTGTATACTCAAGGGACTAAACATTTGAAGAATCGGAATCATGTTCCAAATGTTATCAAAGAACAGATCCCTCGGAACTTTCCTCGTCCTGTTGTAGATCTTCGAGAACATCTAAGACAAAAACAGGATAATGTCTCAATATCTCCATCTCAACCATCTGATCATCACTGTAATCATAAAGTCATCATCCAATGCTGTTGTCAAACGACAAAACGATCTGTCTTCGATCGTTTAACTTTTGCTAAATCTGAACCTATGTCAGAAGAAGACGAAGTTTTGTATGCTTCTGTTAACATGACTTCCCGAGACACTGGGGATAAAAGATGCTCTAAGCATGGTAGACTCCGTAAGCCAAGCCAACGGTATTTGGAATTACTTCAAGAATCTTCTGAAGGAGTATTTCAACATACCCGTTCCCGAAGCCGAGATACAATCGGTCAAAGAAATCTTCCTCAAAATCCTTCAAATCATCTCCCTGTTTCCCAGTCAGGAGATGATTCATTTTCTGATTATGATGCATACAGTGAGAGTTCTGAATAAACAGTATCTTCTACTGTGCCAAGAGAAGTGACGGCTTATGTTGTCACCGATGATCCAGATGCTTCAACCTCCGTAAATCAGGAACAACGAATTGCTGCACTCGAAGACAAATTAAAAACTATGGCTGAGATGGTTGCTAGTATGCATTCCATCATTGTAGCACAGCATGTTACACCACCAACTGCACCTATTACTAGTCCAGAGATCATAGCGTCTTCAATACCTGCCAATACTGGGCTGGGGGTAGTGCCTCCTCAAATACCTCCTGTACAAGTGCAAGTACAAACTACGCCTAATCATTCAGGAGCTGGGGGTAGTGCTTACAACGCTGTTCCTCCTCCTATCACTACAACTCAACCTGCTCCTTCTTCTTCATCAGAAGACGCCAATGAAGCTGTCAAACTCTTACGAACCCAATTTGAAGCATTTAAAGAGAAAGACAATCTACAAAGGTTGGGGATTAAACAGCCCTATCCGGTAGAATGGAAGGACATCCCGTTTCCCCCAAAGTATAAAATTCCTACAATTTCTCTGTTCGATGACAGTACTTCCCCGAGTCAATTCATCAATCATTTTGAGGTAATGACTGTTCAACTTCAGCCAAATGACGCTCTTCTTACCAGAGTGTTCGTCGGTTGTTTAGCCGGCGTAGCATACGACTGGTATAGAAGTTTGCCCGATGGTTGCATCACATCCTTTTCAGGTCTTAAACAAATCTTTCTGGAACGGTTCTATGAAGGATTTAATGATATGACTATGTCAGCTCTCAACAAAATCAAACAAAAACATAATGAAACTGCTGAGAGCTTTATTGAACGGTTCCGCCGTGAAGCTTTGAAAATGCCTCCAGGGACTCCATCTACTGTCACTATTGATACTTGTAAGGCAAATCTTTTGCCTATTATCAGTATGTGGACGGGATCAACCCAATTCCAAGATTGGCCCTCATTCATGTCAACGCCAAAGCTGCTGAAGTAAGTGCCGACAAGTTCAAACAATTGGGGGTACAAATGTCTAACCCTGATCGCGATGAGCATCAGAATTTAGGTGGTGGCAATCGTCAGAACAATCGCAAAGCGAAAGAGACTTTGAACATTAACTTGAACAAAAATAAAGAATCTTTGGCTGTCAATGTAGCCCCACCTACATCTACTCCTACTCCTTCTGCACCTCCACCGAGGGAACCTCGTCCAAAGGTGGAATATTCTTTTGACGAAAATGACACTGCAAGTATCTTTGAGTGTTTACTCAAAAGCAATAAAATTCAACTCCCTGATCCAAAGAAACCTGATGAAGTCAATAAAACTGATCATCCCAAGTATTGTGTCTATCACCGATTTATTGGACATCCTACTCGAGCATGCTATGTGCTCAAAGATAAGATTCAAGAGCTTGTCAATGCAGGTGTAGTCACTTTGCAACAAGATGAGAAGACTGTTACGGCAAATATGGTTTCAGTCCAATTTGGAGATTTTCCTCCGCAGATAATACAACATGGTGTCATTTCGATTCCTAAAGCAACCCTTAAGATTGAGAATCTCTCGCTTCCATCCAATGAAGGTCTTATTCCCTTGTCTCTTGACAATGGTGAAATTATGTGGATCTATCCTGATCTTGCTCCAGAATTTGAGATATCTTCCAAGAAGAAAACTCGTTCTAAAGGCAAAACCAAAATCTGCAACATGGTATCTTTTGATCCCATTGTTGACGAAGAGATTCTGTTAGGCACCAGATCAGGAAAAGCTTATTTGAAAGATCATTCTGAAGGTCAAAGGGATCCTGCTTCTTCTTCCGAACCTATTCCGACACAACCCGCATCTGCTGAAGAGGTCCCTTCTACATCTTCACCAGTTGTAGTATCAATTCCTCCTAAGCCAATAACGGCTGACAAAGACAAGCAACAAGTTCGATTTGACAAACCTCTAAAGAAGTCATCTCCTACTGGGCTTGAGAAGCCTTACAATTTTGATATATTGGCTCAATTAGCCAATACACCAGCCAGGCTGTCAATCTTTGAACTCTTGCGTCTTTCCAAAGAGACACGAGAAACTCTAAGTGAAGCTCTGATGCAGGCTGAAACTTGCTTAACTCTTCTCAAGAAGCCAGAATCAGAATCAGTCTCTTGTCATCACAGTCATAGTGTCTTGGAACTGATCCCAAATATTACCTTCACTCAGGATGATATGCTAATGGAAGATAATAGACATGATCGTCCTCTTTATTATACAGGATATGTAGATTCAATGAAGGTTGATCGTATCCTGATAGATCCAGGGTCTGCACTTAGTATTATGCCAAAGACAATGTTAGATGCATTGAAGATACCAGTGCATAGTCTTTCAACCACGATCACTACTATTCTGGGATTTAATCAAGGAAAGAGTGAACCTTTGGGCAAGATCCGTCTAAAACTCCAAATAGGCAATCTTCGCACAAAGGTGACCTTTTATATCATTGACAATCATGGTTGTTCTTATAATGCTCTCCTGGGAAGGCCATTCCTCCATGAACACAATGTCGTTCCATCAACTCTTCATCAATGCTTTAAATATGTTGATGACAAAGGACAAGTTCATAAGGAAGTTACGGACCTTTATCCTTTCAAGGGTGTTGAAGCTTATTGCAACGATGCTCGTATGTACAAGGATGAATTCATGAAGGTAGTATTGGCTATGGATACTGAAGAAGATCAAAAAGCAATACCTCAAGACACTTTTATCATACCTGTTAAGGGACGAGTTTCTCATCCTCAATCTTCCAAGCCACTGGTTATTCACTTACCAGTTCCAAAGAAATTAGTTGATGCTGATGAAAATCAAAGGGAGCTCACCTCTTCTGAGCCACTTGTTATCGACTTACGTCGTAACAAAGACAAAAAGCAGCTCATTTCTTCTGAGCCACTTGTTGTTGATCTAAATCGCAACAAGGAAAAAAGGGAGCTCACCTCTTCTGAGCCACTTGTTATCGACCTCCGTCGTAACAAACCTCCTCCATGTTCTTCTTCTCCCCCTCTTGTAATCAATTTGACCAAATCTGCTAAGGTTAAAGGTCCTGTTGTAAATACTGATGTACAAATCAATGAAAAAGCACCTACTTTCCAGTATATTGATGTTATTTATTATACTAAAAGTTATTTGGATATGTTAGATAGCTTCCAATCAATTACACTGGGAGTCGTACAATCTCTTCAGACAGAAGTCTCGCTTGAAGATCCAGATGATTCTTACCGTATTCATCCTTCTTTAAAGAAAGGTGAAAGTTCAACATTTTTATATAAAAGACCAGAAACAAAGATTAACTATACGGATGATAGCAAAGTTAACGATACGGGACGTCTCCAGTTCCATCGTTATAGTCAACAATCAAAAGACATCCTCCGAAAGATGGGTTACGACTTTAAGAGCGGCCTTAACTATGGTAAAGGTAGACGAACTCCCATTCGTACAACAGTTCCAAACGAAAAATCACAAATGTATTATGACAGGACCAAGAAAGGTCTCGGATATACTTCTCCTCCACTGTTATCTCCAGCAGCTTCTGAATCAGATAGTGAAGAACGTTCTAACTCTTCTGATTCCAGATCATGGGATTCCGATACCAGCATCGGTAAAGTCCATCGTATAATTGTATCTTCTAACATGGTCTCTGTTGAACTACCAGAAGGCTGTGATGAAGATGTTGAAGAAAGTCCGGAAACAGATCCTTGGGCTCAACATATGGATAACCAATGGGTACTTCGATTTGAACAACGTGAACCTCCTACTGAAGATCAACTACTTCAAATTGATGTAGGAGAAAGAGATTCACCTCGGCCAATTTTTATTAGCAAAAATCTTCCAGAAGCAGACAAACAAGAGTTGATTCTTCTTATTAAAGAATACATCGACGTCTTTGCCTGGAGTTATGAAGACATGCCAGGTTTAGATCCTAAGATTGCTACTCACAAACTGAACATTCTTCCTAATGCTAAACCAGTCAAACAGCAACAAAGGCGATTTAAGCCTGAAATGATGGACGCAATTGATGATTAAGTCAAGAAGCTCATCGCTTGTGGCTTTATTCGAGAAGAGCAGCATCCTGATTGGGTAGCCAATGTCGTCCCAGTTCTGAAGAAAACTGGAAAAGTTCGAGTCTGCATCGACTTCCGAGATCTCAATGAAGCATGTCCAAAAGATGAATTTTCTCTTCCTATCACAGACGTCATGATTGACAATACTTGTGGGTTCGAAAGGATATCTTTTATGGATGGATTTTCCGGGTATAATCAGATCAAAATGCATCCTGAAGATGAAAAGCATACATCTTTCCGCACTCCTCGAGGAGTTTATTGTTATACAGTGATGCCATTTGGTCTCAAGAATGTGGGTGCAACCTACCAACGGGCTATGAGTACCATTTTTAAAGAACATCTTCGTAAAACAGTCGAATGTTACGTGGACGATATTGCTGTTAAAAGTCGTCTAAAAGAAGATCACATCCAAGATTTGAGAACAATATTTAATCTCATGCATCAACATCAGCTCAAGATGAATCCTACCAAGTCATTCTTGGGTGTCTCTAGTGGCAAATTTCTTGGCTTCGTCATTACCTCTAAGGGTATACACGTGGATCCCGAGAAGATCAAAGCCATCCAAGAGATGCGTCCTCCACGCAACCTAAAAGAGCTACGAGGATTCCAAGGCCGACTTGCGTACATCAGGCAATTCATTTCAAACTTGTCTGGACGCTGCAGACCATTCACTCAACTAATAAAAAAGGGTGTATCTTTTGTTTGGACTGAAGAATGTCAACGAGCATTCGACGATATCAAACAATATCTTATGAACCCACCAGTTTTGGTGCCACCTATCTCTGGCATTCCATTCTTGATGTATGTCCGTGCTATGGACCATTCATTGGGTGCCTTACTTGCCCAAAAGAACAAAGAAGGCCATAAACAAGCTATCTACTATCTTAGCCAAACTATGATTGGTGCTGAACACAGTTATAGTCCTGTCGAGAAAGAATGCTTGGCTCTCATATTTGCTGTGCAAAAGACGAGGCATTATATCATTGGTCAAACTATTCATGTTATATCTCGAGTTAATCCTCTCCGGGTACTCATGAAGAAACCAAGTACACTTAATTCTCGGTTGGCTACATGGGCAATCCTGCTAGCTCAATATGACATGGTGTATGTTCCACAAAAGTCTGTCAAAGGTCAAGCGCTGGCGGACTTCTTAGTAGCTCATCCTGTGCCTGAAATATCTAAACTCTTTGACGAAATTCCTGACGAGACGTTAGAAGTCAACATGATCTCTGAAGAGTTTCCAACCTGGCATTTATTCTTTGATGGTGCATCAAGAATTGGACCAAATAGTGCTATAGTGGCAGGTGTTGGAGTTGTTCTCGTTTCTCCAGACGGATTAACTATCCAAAGAGCCTACTCTTTAGATGAACCTTGTTCCAACAATGTGGCAGAGTACAATGCCTTACTTGTCGGGCTTCAGCTAGCTAAACAACTGAATGTTGAATATCTGGAAGTCTATGGTGATTCTAAACTGGTTGTGAACCAGGTTAGAGGAACCTATGAAGTCCGTCATCAAGACCTGGTGCCTTATCATGAAGCGGCAATCAATATAGCTACATCATTCAAAGCCTTCTTCATTGACTATGTTCGACGAGCTTACAATACTGAAGCCGATGCTTTGGCCAATCTTGCAGCTGTCTTAGCCATCCCTGTCAAAAGGCATCAGGTGGTGGTTATTTCTAACCGAGAACTGTTCTGTATTGAGAACAATCGTAATATTGAATTTAGCAATCTTGCTGAAGTCGAAGTTATTGATGACGATTGGAGAACTCCTTTTATCGATTTCGTATTACATGACATACTCCCTGAAGATCCTAAGGAGGCTACAAGCGTTCGACGTCGATCTCTACGATTTTATTACAATCAAACCACCAAAGCACTCTATCGGCGAACTTATGATGGTCTTCTTCTACGCTGTTTAGCTGGTGATGAAGCCAAACAAGTGTTGCGTGAAGCTCATGATGGCGTCTGTGGAGCACATCAACCTGGTCCTAAATTACAGGATCGCATTAGACGTATGGGTTATTATTGGCCCTCTATGGTATCAGATGCCATTGAATATGCAAGAAAATGTCGTGCTTGTCAAATCCATACAGACTTCATTCATCAACCCTCGGAATTCTTACATCCGACTGCTGCTTCATGGCCTTTTGAAGCTTGGGGTATGGACATCATAGGTCCTATTAATCCTCCTTCTTCTAGAGGACATCGGTTCATATTGGCGATAACCGATTACTTCTCCAAGTGGGCTGAAGCTATACCTCTGGCTGAAGTCAAGACTAGCAGTGTCATCAATTTCGTTAAACACCATGTCATCTATAGATTCGGTGTACCTCGCAGAATCATTCATGACAATGGACCTCAATTCATTAGTCAGAAGTTCACTAGATTCTGCGATGATCATCGGATTAACAATGTTGCTTCGACGGCGTACAATCCTGCCGCTAATGGTTTAGCTAAAGCCTTTAACAAAACTATTATTAAGCTCCTTAAGAAGTTTGTATCCACTAACAAACGGAATTGGAGCGAGAAACTTGGCGAATGTCTTTGGGCCTATCGAACTACAGTCCGCAATCCCACAGGCTTTACACCTTTCTCTTTGGTGTATGGCTGTGAAGCTGTCCTTCCTTTGGAGTTACAAATTCTTTCTTTAAGGATTGCTATTGCCAATGAGCTTACCACAGAAAATAATGACCTTCTTCGACTTCAAGAGTTGGAAGCATTGGATGAAAAGCGGTTAATGGCTCAACAGCATATTGAGTTATACCACGCCCGCATCTCAAAGACATTTAATCGTAAAGTGAAGGTCAGAGCCTTTCAGCAATGAGAACTTGTTCTAACGGTCAGACGTCCTATGACTATGACTCATATGAGCAAAGGGAAATTCGATGCGAAATGGGAAGGTCCCTATGTTGTGAGCAAAGTCTTCTCAAACGGAGCTTATCAACTTTCAGAACTTGATGGTCGAGTTGCTATGATGCCTATCAATGGCAAATTCTTAAAAAAGTATTATGTATAAATGTAAATATTTGTCAAGTTCATGAATAAAATTTAAATTTTATTATATGATAGTACATATTAAAGGTCACTATCATCTTTTTCTACATTGGAACGAGGGCCACTGTCGTCCTTCTCAAAAATGCGGTCAGCAAAAGAGCCAAAAACCTCCTTGCTGGATCCCACAAGAAACTTGCAGGCGGCCATCCTCATGGCTTCTTCTTCTTTAGTCGTTCCTGGTTCGAGCAGAAAGTCCAAAATGTCCCGTGGTGGCTGAGGTACAGACGAACCTTCGCCTGCTTCTGCTTTCTTTGGCTGAATTGGATCGGCAGGGTGTTCTTCAATACCCTTCTGAACCTTCGAGACAGGCTCAACCTTCTTAGATGCTTCTCCGGAAGACATTTTTATGTTGAAGAGTAGAAGTGTTCGTTCCTGTCAGATTTTTGCTATATTTATAGACAGAAGTTCTTCAATTAATGTAGCATTACATTCATCCGACGGTTCATCCGTTCATTAATACCTGACGGTTCATCCGTTCATTTATCACATTCATCCGACGGTTCGTCCGTTCATTAAATACCTGACGGTTCATCCGTTCATTTATTTACACTCATCCGACGGTTCGTCCGTTCGTTAATATCTGACGGTTCATCCGTTCATCTATTGTGACGGTTAACCCGTTCATTTATTATCATTTGACGGTTAATTCGTTCATTTCAACATCATTTGACGATTTACCCGTTCTTTCATCGTTACTTGACAGTATTCTCGTTCACTCCTTTTTATATACATTGACGATTCATCATCGTTCATCTTCTACATCAGCAACTTGTCGTTTTCGATTAAGTTGTCAATAAATATCTATCTATTATTTATATCTGGATAAGATATGCAATAAATAATGGAGCCACAACAAAATGTCCTTTATATCAAAAAATGAGACATTAAAAAAATGCAGTTACAGCAACAAAACCCAAATACAAAATCAAGAAGGAGGGACAATCAGATTGTCAATTTGTTGCTTCAATGTTTGCAGCTCTTCTTCGTGTGTTGACGCTACTATCTTTCTTGCCTCCTCCATCCCGCTGTCTTCATCAAAAATGGGCATATCTACTGTCCTGCGGGTGATTTCTTCACCATGAGTGGTCTCATACTCATTCCTTTCCTCAATCAATGCATTAAATTGTTCAATCACCAGTTGGTGATTAATAGTTTCTTCTTCAAACTCTTGTTGAAGGCGAGTAATTTCAGCCTTCAGCTCAGCAAGTCGCTGTCCTTTGCTTTCAGCCGCTAGAGTAATTGATTCTATTTTAGAATTATATTCAGCTGATTTTGCTGAATGAGCTTCTAACAGATTTTGAAGAGTTAACCTTTCCATATCAGCAGCTTGAGCCAGCCGCTCAAATTCAGCTTGTACTAAAGAGTCTACATCTTTCTTCTTGAGTTCTTTATACTTCTTGATGGAGACTTCTAGTTCATCCAGTATATGTTCAAGGAGAGTGGCCTGAGCTTCATCTCCTTGGTCTCTTATGGCTCTTATCAAGAAAGAAGTGGGCTTCCTAACCATGATGAAGTCAGCTCCTTCTTTCTCTATCATTTTTTGGACAAGGGATCTCAGTGATTCAAAGAAGCATTTAGTAAATGACTGGATAACCTGCTGATTGATGGTTAAAGTTCCAGGAGTCGCTGCTACTCCCGATGAAGATGGGGTAACAGGTTGCTCGATTCTTTGAGGTTGGACAATAGGCTCTTTAAATAAGGGAGCCAGAGTAGAGCTGGTTGCTCCTCCTGTTTGATCTTCTGCAAAAGTAAAATTATTATTTTACTAATTGATTATTGATGAACAAAAAGATCAAATTAAGAGCAATGTTACCTTGGTTTGGTTTAACAACGAGTTCATTCCTTACTAGAATGGAATACTGTTGAACAAAAGTAGCCTCCGCTGCAACAGCCTGACTGCTGCCCGCCTCAGAACCACAAGATAAATGATGACTATTGCTAATAACCACCGTAGGTATATGCACCATAATCAGGTCCGTTGGAGGTATTGGCAAAGTCCCAAGATCTGCAAATGAAGATATTAGTTATCGGTTCATTGTAAAATAAGAAAAGATTGTTAAATCTCGTTTTATACCTTGAGGGTCGGTGGCGGGATTTTCTTTCAGCACACCTTCGTCGGCTACTTCTTCAGGAGATGTTTCTATCTCAACATCGACAGCCTTTTCTGCAGGTGCCTCCACTTCAATATCCTTTTTAGGATTTGAAATATCATCGGCAGTATCAAGAGATCTATGTTCTTCAGTTTGTTTTTTAGGATCTTGTAAATACTCATCAATATTTTCGGATGAAGAACCGTCCTCGACTTCTTCTTCTTCTTCTCCTTCTACTGCTGCATTTCCACTGCTAGTCGCAGCCTGATCTTCCTGCAAGCTATAACTGTAGTCCTCCAGAGCTGCAATCATTTTACGGTCTTCTTCCTCACGAAGAGTCCTGGGAGTAGGAGAAGGTTGAGAAATATCTGCAATAGGAGAATGAGGTTGTACAACACCTTGTTCTTCCTCTAAAATATGTTCTCTAGGCTCTTCAATTCTTGGGGCAAAATCTTCCCTCTGTTCATTCTCCTCGAGAGTTTTGCTTCCTGATTCAGAAGCAGGTGTGGGAGATGCCATTAAAAGTCCTGCAGCAGCATCTACTGAAGTCAGGAGTTGTATAGAAGAAGACTCTTCCAAGACTCTTCTGGTAACTACTCTTTTCTTTCTGTGTAGAGGCCTAACAGGACTCTTTACATTTTCTGGTTCTGTTCGCTTTTGCACAGAAGTTGGTGTACTGGCAATTTCTTGATGAGTCTCGGCCAATTGCCGGGATTGAGATCTGGTAGTCACCTTTTCAGAAGAAACATCAAGAATCAATTTCTTCTTCGCCACAGGAGCATGAGGCTCCTCTCTTCTTCTCTTCTTCGCGGGAGATTTACCCACCTTCAGTGAAATATGAAGTGGTGCATTCACTTCTTGGGGGAATATAATATCCCTTGTAGTCTCCAGAGGTGCATCTGCCGGTTCCTGCGCCTCCTCATTTATAGGGATTGATGGAGCAATTCTCCCTCTTCTCAATCTTGTTGCAGTGGCGAAACTATCTGCGAGATGGAAATTCTCGGCAAAAGTATTCGCTGATGTGTAAAATACAGAGTATGTAAAAAGCATTCGAGGACCCTGAGGAGTAGTCCTTGCTGGCATGGAGAAAATGGCTTTTGTATCACGGGCATTGTAATAAGCCCAAGCCCTAGCGCCGTCTATCAGATAACCCTTGCCTTGGAGGCAGGTAATTGCGTTTCCTACGTGGAACTGATCATACCCAAACTGTCTAGCAAAACGGCTTGGGAGGTATGGTTCTAAGTAGCACTCTTCTTCGAATCGGTAGACCAAATGAGATGGTCGAATTGTCTTCAACCATTCAAAAGCGACACGAGTTAGAGGCTGCAGTTTCGAATCCACCATATTCGTGGGCATCTGATCATACCCAGCAGGGAAAGGAGCGCAGCAGAAGTTCCAGCCTCTGTTCAGATTCAACATAAATCTACATTCAGATAAGGAAGTATATTTCCATTTTCCGTCGGAATACCTTCGAAGAAAACTGCCGTCAACTGGTCCCATGCCAGGATCCATTAGAGTTGGATAGTGAAGAAGCAACCATCCAAATAAATATGTATATGGCAGTTCTAAGCGAGGGAATTCTCTCTCTCATTTCGCTTTCAACATCAAGTCAACATATAAACGGAGACTGGCGTTCAGCTTACAGGTCATTGCTGATAGTAAGTCCATTTTATAGCCAAAGACCAATTTAACAGCTGCAAACAAGACGCCACGGTAAAAACGATCTACTGCACTGGATCCGGGAACCACGAACCTTCGCAGCCAATATGTCAAGAATCCTGCCAATTGTGCTTCTTCTGACATGGGCCTATAGCCCATTCTCAAGTAACTTTCCAAATTATCTCCTCTCTTCAAAGGAGGATATTCATGGTCATCGTTCACTTCTTTATCAAAGTGACCACTCTGTTCCATTAATTTTTTGACCTCTGTATGGCTCAAAGGTTTGAAGAAGGTTGGGTAACATTTATCGTTCTCCTTGGTTTTCTTCTCTTCTATATGATTAAGAAACAGATATGGTAGCCACTTTGAAGAATAACAAGTATTGGCAGTGGCACTCTTGTAAAATAAAGAGCAGATCTTGTAATGGCACAATAGTTCTTCGAACACTGTCACCATCTTTGGATTCTCTTTTCTGAGCTTGTTCAACTCATCATTTGTTGGTACATACTCCTCATACGGAGCATCTGCCATGGGCAAGAACGAGATATACTTCATCTCGTGGAGCGCAAAGCCCATCTCTCCCCCTGGGGTCATGAAAGTTCCAGTCCTGTAGTTGTATCTCTCTGCTAAGGCTAAGAACATATGAGGATTGGGAGCAAATCCATATACAGTCGCATGCACTGCTTCATACAGGTTGATTTGTTGGAGTCTGTCTTGGAATTTTCCCAGAACCCAATTCGCGATATAACTCCATCGCTTGTAGTCTGGATTCACCAGTCCAGTCATTCTTATATCTTGCTCCGGATATTTTCCTTCAACCTTTGCAAACTCATTTGCGAATATTGGTGTCCTAACAGGCATTAGCATGGAGGAGTTCTCTGGTGGAATGCAGCCAGGTCTTAAGCCTCTCAGTAGGACACTATATCTGTCAGAAGAACTATAAAACATGTCCTTATGATGTGGCCCCTTCTTTACGAAGATTTTTCCTGCCCGAGCATCCTGAAATAGAGTGATATTCCATTCCATCTTCCTTGGGTAGCTCGCATGAGCGTACTGTGACAAAGGAAGGCATCGAGCAATGTCGGGTATAAAAAAGGATCTATCTTGCTGGTGAACTACTCTATCTTCCATCCTTGGCCTGGGCTGAGAGGCTCTCTCAAAGGCATCACCGAATAGGAATAAAGGTTTCTTGTGAATTACAGCATCAGCTGATTCTAAAGGCTGTTCGTTCATCAAACACATCAAAGTTTCATTGTCCTGTGAAATCAATATAGCCTGACGGGAGGCCGGCAGATCATATTGAGGGTAATGGACATGAGACAGATCCTCTTTGTATTCAGACTCTGTGAGGGTTCCCACAAAATGTTCGTAATCTGGATCTTCATTGACTTCAACTGCATCAACAAACAGATGAAAATTAGTCCAAGACAAAGTTTTTGTTTTTAAACATAAAACATGATTTGCGCAACATTAGACTGCGCTGACATGATTTGCGCAATCTCAGATTGTGCTGACATGACTTGCGCAACATCAGTTTGCGCAACATAAAAGTTGCGCAAAGCAATGGTTTGCGCTGATATCTGCGCAACTTAATCATTTGCGCTGATTTCCTGTCAGCACAAATCAACAAATTGTGCAAGAATGCAGCCTTCATAAAAATGAAGAACTGATAGTTCATGCAACCGAAACCCTAAAAAGGGTGGCGCAATATGAACTTATCTCTAAAAAGAGATGAGTTTCAAGGGAGTCGAATCACCCTAAGAAGGGGTTTTCGATCGGTTCAACTACCTCTCAGAGCAGGATGTGCAGATTCGTGTCGGGAAGCTCGCCGTACAACTCTGTCAGAAGACTCGGCCAAAGCTTTTCCCTTCGCGGCGGCAGTAGCGGCAGCATTTGATCGTCGTGGAGCCATGACAAATCGTCGGAGAAGAAAGGAAGAAAGAGTTCAGAAATTCTCTCTCAATTGCACGAAGACAGCAAGTAAAGAATACTTTGAAGTATGAGGAGGATTATTTATAGTTTTCAAAAAACGAAACGGCCGCCTCGGATTGCGCCTAAACTTGTGGTCTATTCGCTTTGCGCAGACAGCTCATCATATTGCGCAAAATGATTCAACATTCAAAAATTCTAAGTATTTCAAAATTTTGAATACCATCAACTTTTGAAAACTTTGAAGGGGGTCTTGTAGGTCCTAAAAAATCAAGTTGCATCAATCAACAAAGTCAAAAATTCAAGATATTCATCAGTTTGATGAGTTGCGCAGACAACAGTTTGCACAGACATCACTTTGCGCAGGCTGGTTTGCGCATGTTCCCAACTGCGCAGGCTGACGTGGCAGAAGTTATCATTGACTGAATCAAATCAGATCTTCCTGACAGCTGACAACACGAATAACGAGGAGGCTGTTCGTTTTTGACGCCGCACAGTGCTCGAGGGCGGCTGACAGGTGGCAGCGCAATCCGTGTTTGCGCAAACCACTCATGCGCAATCCGTGTTTGCGCAAACCATTTCTGTGCTGTTCATTTTGCATATTCTACCAATATAACTGACCAATTACGTGGCATTCATGCCATCAATTGCTCTTTACGTGGCAACTGTCTATGCACGATCATGCGCATTTCAATCAAATGATGCCATGTGTCCCAGATAGTTGGCCCACGATCCAATAACTGCTTGCGCAATCCAGTGCTGCGCAAACCAGTTGCTGCGTAAATCAGCTTGTGCAGTCCAAAATAACTGAAAGTTAGTTATTTTCAAAACTCTATAAATAGAGTTTCAAGTCTTCATTTCAAGGGGATCAAGATCAGAGATCAGAAATCAGAGAGTTCAGGAGTTCTGGCCAAAGTGCGGCTGCATTCTTCCGAGACTTTTGTCTTCAACTTCAGAGGCTTTTGCCTTCAGTTTCCAGAGTTGTTTTCAACTTCAAAGGCTTCGTCTTCACAATTCACATCATCTAAGGGATAAAGCAATCGTCATCAAGATTGGATTTCTATAGTTGTAATTTTCCCAGAATTCTTGTAATCTTTATTACAGTTTGTATCAATAAAGTTTTATACTTTTGTTTTTGCAAACAAGCCTCAGCTTCAGCAACCCTCCTCTGGTAAGCTAAGTCAAGTCTTGACTAGTGAGGAGGTTCATTTGCTCTATCTTCACATTCTTCGGGTTAAGCTGATCGATGGTTGCTCTGGACATATAGGTCCTGCTCCTTCGTCGCCAACGACGGACATCATCGAGGGAGAAGTCACCAGAGGGGATCTGGTGAAAGAAAGTATGCCTCCTCCTCCTTCAACTCATATCGAGGGGCCTCCTACCGATTCGAGTTCGGGAGAACAGGCAGTAGAACGGCCAGGACGGGAAGAAATGGTCCATATACCCTCCTTGATTCATGTGGCTCCGGAGGTCGAGCTTTTCGCCCTGCCAAGTCTCCGGATTCTTTGGGCTGCGGAAGAGGAGATGGCCACTATTCAAGCGTCCTATCGCTCGAAACTTGTTTCCCTAGTGGCATGGGCGTCAAGTTTCGGTGCATCTTCTTCAACTCTGCCAGCTACTCTTCCTTTGACGTCGTCTTCTTCGAAAGTTCTGGATGAATCGTCGAAGGACTTGGTTGACAGTTTCTACCGCCACCTGAAGCGAGGGATTGAAGCTGCTGTGGAGAGGGGGACATCTTTTGCATTGGCCCGTCAATGTGCCCGAGGCCAGATTGAACTTCTCAGAACCCTCCCCGGTAGGGCAGGAATGGTCGAGCTTTTGGAGCCCAAGTTACTAGAAGCTGATCAGCTGGTGGCCCAATTTCAAGGACTGCGGCAAGTCGATCTATCTTCAGCAATAGATCAGGAGCGTGCCTTCCATATAACGGCCATGGAAAAGGTAAGGACGGTACGAGATACATCCAAGCCTGCTCTGGTGAAGGACCTCCGAGATTTGTCTCTGAAGTACGATCAGCTAAGCCGCCGAGGGGAGGATTGTATCGCTCGGGAAGAGGTCGCCTCTCGTGAGATAGCCGATACCAAGTAGCAGATCCTCCAGCTTCAGAGAAAATTTGTTTATTTGGAATCTGACCTCTAAGCCTCGCGCGAAGACAATGAGCTAATTTTTCGGAAGACCGACAAGGTCACCCGAACCTCAGATGCCTTGGAGCGTGTCCTGAAGAAACTTGAAGACGGTTGGCAGGCACATGCGCATCTGGAGGATACAGAAAAGCTGACGCAAGAGGCTGAGCACCGGGCCACCCTGAGAATTGAGTGGTCGACATCCAAGCTGAAGGACCGGCTCCGAGAATTATGTGTGGCCGAACCATGATCGACTTTTTTTCTTTCTTTCTTTATGTTTCTTCATCTTTTTGACAGGGACGTGGTCCCCGAAAATGTACTACTTTTGATTTAAATAAATGACTTTTTTTGCCTCATCTTTTATCTGTTGTGATTGTACTGCATCTTTGGTATTATGTGTTTACCCTACTGGGTAACTTTCTGTGGACCTATTACCCTTGGCATACCTTGGTTTTAGGTATGGATAATAAGCTTGATAGAGATACCTAGAACGACTCCGTGGTAAGGTGGACATGGAAGTTCTTGGTATCAGGCGAAAGAATGCCATGGAACGGCTGGGCTCCTGAGGCATAAGATTGTGAGAAAAGTGGCACGTGTACTAGAGAACCTAGTACATCATTTGTAGTCAACTGCAGACATTTGTGGTCAACTGTGGACATTTGTGGTCAACTGTGGACATTTGTGGGCCTATTATCCTTGGCGTACCCTGGTTTTGGGTACGGATAATAAGTCGAGAGAAAACCGATATACTTACTCAGAGGTAATAAGGACATGGTAAATATAGGGGCTTTACAATGGAGTCTTCCTATTCAGAGGTAATGAGGACATGGTAAATATAGAGGCTTTACAATGGAGTCTTCCTACTCAGAGGTAATGAGGACGTGGCAGGAGTGGACTGAACGAAGGATACATAGAACAACTCAGAGGTAATATGGACGTGGAAGTTCTACATAAAGGGTGATTTGTTTGTGATGGAAGAGAAACAACTCAGAGGTGACATCGACGTGGTTGTTTCGGGAATTTTGTGGACCTGTTACCCTTTTTTATGCACTGAAAGTGCAGGTAATAGATTATGAGAAAGATACTCTTTTAGGGAGGAAGTTCAGAGGTATGATCATACGTGACTTACTACCCAGAAGATGCGATATAGATTCATTTGGAGTGACCAGAGTGTAAGTTCAGCGGTACTTAAGGGTACATAACTCAACAATCTGGTTGATTCGGCGGATGTCGTTTAGACATAATATTTCCTCAGAAACTTGCCGTTGATGGGCATCATAAGCAAGTCTCTGTTTTGCTTTGTGAGACGGTATGCACCATTGGAGAATACTGCCTCGATGATAAATGGGCCTTCCCACTTTGGTTGGAACTTGCCGACGATTTTATGAGTCATAACCATCGGCCTCCGAACGACCAAAACGATATCACCCACTTGGAATGTTCTGAGTTTAACCTTCTTGTTGAAGGCTCCAGAGATGCGGGTTTGATAAAGCTCGATTCGCTGTTGAGCTAGCAGGCGCTTTTCATCTAAGGCCTCCAATTCTTGTAGCCGACGACGGTAATTATCATCTGTCGTCAATCGGTAAGTGAGGGCGACACGGAACGAGGGGATTTGAGTCTCCAATGGGAGAACTGCCTCACTTTCGTACACCAAAGAGAATGGTATGTTCCCAGTGGCCGTCCGGACTGTAGTACGGTACGCCCATAAGCACTCACCAAGCTTTTTATTCCAGTCGCGTTTGTTTGAGGATACGAACTTCTTGAGAAGCTTGATTATAGTTTTGTTGAATGCTTAAGCCAAACCATTAGCCTTCGGGTTGTAGGGTGTTGAAGCAATATTCTAGATTCGGTGTTTATCGCAAAATCGATAGAAGGCATGGCTTGCAAACTGCGGACCATTGTCGTAGATGATCTTTCGAGGCAGTCCAAAGCGATAGATGACGTGATGCTTGAGGAAGCTGATCACGTTTGATGTCTTCACTTCTGCAAGTGGAACAGCTTCCGTCTATTTGGAGAAGTAATCCATAATTGCCAGTATAAAATGGTATCATCTGGATAATGGTGGGGTGATTGGACAAATGATATCCATTCCCCACGCCTCAAATGGCCAGGATGCCACCGTCGAATGTAGGAACTTGGATGGTTGGTTTATGAAATCTGCGTGGACCTGACAAGCTTTGCACTTTCTTGCATAGTCAATCGCATCTGCCACCATCGTAGGCCAGTAATAGCCCATCCGGCGAAGGCGGTCTTATAATTTTGGGCCAGGTTGATGGGCGCCACAAATGCCGTCGTGAGCTTCGCGTACCGCTTCTTTGGCTTTTGTATTTGACAAACACCGAAGCAGTAGTCCATCGTAAGATTGCCGATACAGCATCTTTGTCTCTGTATCGTAGAAGAATATGAAAGAACGTCTTCTAATAGAGGTGGCTTCTTTCGGGTTTTTCGGCAAGATGCCATAGACTGCAATGTCGATAAATGGGAGCCTCCAGTCCTGTGTCTCGTCGACCGTCAGGACAGAATAACTCTCAGCAAATTGGATATTGTTCTTAGGACAGACCAATTCATGGCCTATTACGTCAACCAAGTGATGAGTATAATTTGGGACCGCTAGAGAAGTAGCCAATCCTGCTAAGGCGTCGGCTTCAATGTTCCGGAGTCTGGGAACATGTTCAATGGATAACCCTTTTAGGGACGTAATGATGGCGATTGCTATTTGATGATAGGGGATCATGTCTTCATGACGGACTTCGTAAGAACCCCGGATCTGATTGACGATTAACTGTGAATCGTCATATGCTTCCAGGTACTCTACCCCCAGTTCTTTTGCAAGTCGGAGGCCGATAACCAAGGCGTTGTACTCGGCCACGTTGTTTGAACAAGGTTTCGTGAGTGAGTATGCCCGATTAATCACCAAGTCGGAAGGAGAAATCAGTACCACTCCGACCCCAACGACGATATTGCCCTTGGGCCCAGTTCTTGAAGCACCATCAAAGAACATTCATCAGACGGTATTATGGGAAGCCATATTTGAATTGACGACCTCATCTGGGATTTCTTCGTATATTCTGGTTGACTCCAAACCTGGATAGGCTGCTAAAAAGTCTGCCAGAGCTTGACCTTTAACAGCCTTCTGCGGGACGAAGATCATGTGATAGGGGGACAATAGTATCGCCCAGGTAGCAAGGCGAGAGCTGAGTGCACCTGGTTTGGTCATGAGGACCCTAAGAGGGTTGACTCGTGATATGACATGGATGGTCTATCCTGTAACATAGTGTCGTGTCTTCTGAATAGCGAACACCAAAGCAAGACATTCCTTCTCCACGGTGATGTATCTATGCTCAGGTCCTATCATCATTCGACTGAGGTAATAGATAGCTTGTTCATGCCCCGCATCATTATTTTGTGCTAGTAGAGCACCGAGGGAATGCTCCATCGCTCGCACATACAGCAGAAATGGCTTCCCAGCAACCGGGGCTACCAGGACTGGAAGATTCGACAGATATTCTTTAATGTTGTCAAGGGCACGTTGGCACTCCTCATCCCATACAAAGGAGACGCCTTTCTTCATGAGGTGTGTGAACGGTTGACATCGCCCGGAGAGGTTAGAGATAAACTTCTTGATATAGGCTAGCCTTCCTTGGAGGCCTTTGAGTTCCCGAAGATTTTTCGGAGGGCCCATCTCCATGATTGCGTTTGTCTTCTCAGGGTCTATATGGATTCCCTGGGCAGTAACGATAAAACCAAGAATTTTCAACTAGATACGCCCAAGAAGGATTTTGTGGGATTCATCTTCAAGTTGTGTGCTCGTATCAGGTCGAATAATGTCCTCAGATCGTGGAGATGATCTCCCTTAGAGCGGCTTTTGACGGCAATGTCGTCGACGTAATACTCCACGGTCTTACGCAGGTGATATCTGAAGATGACGCTCATAGCTCGTTGGTATGTGGCACCGACATTCTTTAAACCAAAGGGCATAACTGTGTAACAGTACACACCAATTGGCGTTCAAAATGATGTATGCTTTTCGTCGTCAGGAAACATCTTGATTTGGTTGTATCCAGAGAAGCCATCCATGAACGACATGCGTTCAAAGCCACATGTGTTGTCGATCATTATATCTGTAATAGGAAGAGGGAACTCACCCTTAGGATATGCTTCGTTCAAATTTCGAAAGTCGATGCAGATTCGGATCTTCCTATTCTTCTTGAGGACCGATACTATGTTGGCGACCCAGTCTAGATGTTGTTCCTCACGGATGAATCCGCTGGCTATTATTTTGTTAACCTCAGCTTCGATAGAATTCATAATGTCTGGGCGGAACCGTCGTTGTTGTTGCTTGACCGATATTGCGTCCGGATGAATGTTGAGCTTATGGAGTGCAACATCGGGGTTTAGCCCTGGCATGTCTTCATAGCTCCAGGTGAACACGTCAATGTACTCTCTGATGATTTGCAAAAGCGACTCCCGTTCTTCGTCTGTCAGGCTTTTACTGACAAAGATTGGCTTTGGAGAGGATTCATCGTCGAGGTCAACTTGCATGACCTCATCTTCGGTAGAAGGATCTCTCTGTTCGAAACACTTCTTCCACTGCGCATCTAGCTACTGAACCCAAGGATCTAACTCGAGGAGCTCGGGTACATCTTCGTCTTCTTTATAGGCGTCAGCAAATGCCATATTGACAGACCAAACTTGCCTGAATACGTCCCCGATGCTGACATCCGAATCGGAAGTGGGTGATCCGGGTGAATGTGAATGCCATTCACATTCCTCATCCGAGCTCTCGGGAGTTGTTGCGGGTGTAACATAGCCTAGACCACGTTTGGTTTTATTGTAGTAATCCCGTGCTTTTTCAGCCGGTACCGACAATTGCAAAGGTAATCACCGGCCGGTGCCGTAATTCAAGCCTGGCGTAGTCTCCATATCATACCCCTGTTTTTGCATGAGGTACTTGGATCGGGAGCTATACAGATAAAGGGGCAGTCTCCCGGTGTCGGGTTCGAGATCAACTTCTTCTATCCTGAAGGGCTATGGATCATTCTTTCGGCCGAAGATGATTGGATAATTCTCTCCCTCGACTATGAAGCAAGCGCCTTCCACGGGAGTGAGTTGGTTCGCGGTATAGACATTTGTCACTTAGGTGTGTAGGTTGGTGCATATACCGTGTTCCATAGCATATATTATATAAAGCTTATTAAGCTCGAGGTAGTTCAAAGATAGCCCTTTATTGATAAAGTAAGGTATCTTTTCCGGTGGGATTACATCATCAGCAGAAGGAACATCAGTGTGGGCAGCCACATACTTGGCTAGCTCTAATTTCTCTTCAGCCACCCCCTGTATCAATGAAGACTGGGAGGATAACCTGGGCAGCTTGATCATCAGGGGCTCCACTGGTGGTGCTGAACGTGGGGTTGTAGGTACACTAGCGATCCCTGGCTTAGCGCTTGGTGCTGGACGTAGAGTTGTTGGCTCACTAGCAGTCCCCAGCTTAGTGCTTGGCTGTCGACTTGTCCTGGAAAGTTGAATCGTCATAGGCTTAACAGAAGGATTGATCTCTTCTGTTTGTCGTTGGCCAGCTTTTGGCAGCCTGATTGTCAGTGGCTCCGTAGTGGGTCTCGACCCTTGGCCAGACCTTGGCCGTCGGATTGTCATCTGCTCCTTTTGTGCAGTGAGCACCGGATGACTAGTTGCTTCTTTATGCAGAGTGGCTGTAAGAGGTACAGTTCTGCCTGGTTTGCGGGGTTGGAGATGGATTCTAAAGGGTTCCTCAGGCCCTGCAATGGCCTCCATCTGTTCTTGAACATCCTCCTTGATTAGGTGCCTCTTTGATTTCTCGTACAAGCAGGAATCCGAATAGTAGGATTCGACCCCTTTGAAAGGATCGATGTCGGTAAATTCTATCTTTACAAAGCTGTACTTGTCAACGTATTTGAAGCATTGGTACAATATGGAGGGCACGATCATATAATCATGTATCCACGGACGCCACAGGAGAATATTGTAGTTAGTATCTGCGTCTATGATATAGCAGGTCACTTTCGACTGAAGGTCGCCAATTTGGCATTTCAGGAGAATCTTCCCAATGGGATAGCTCCTCCCTGAATTGAAACCGCTGATGGCGATGCTAGTAGGAGTCAGCCGATGCATAGGGATGCACAGGAGGTTAAGCAAGCTCTTCGAAATAATGCTTATCGAAGAACCGGGATCAATGTGTATCTGATCCACCTTGATGTCGTCGACATATCCAGTATAATCAGAGGGCGATCGTGCAGGTTGGTCTTGATAATCATGTCCTGCGGAGTGAACATAATATTAGGCATTGCACCTGTACATGCGCTATCCTGGAGATCTGCCGGCGAGCTCTCCCCTGTAAACTTGACTTGAGCCAGATATGCATTGGCATTCTGGAGTGCTTCGTTCAGTGCGACGCGAACATCTTTGGAGAGTCTCAGGAGCTCATATAATGATAATTTGGCTGGTGTGTTGGCCAATTGTGCCAAAATATCAAAATTGTAGGGCTTCTCCAGCCCCTGAGGTGTGTCTTTCCGGAGTGGCTTGTCAAAGCGGGTCTCCTTTGGCTTAGACTTATCGGCCGACGGAGGCTGAAAAGGCCCTAGGGAATCAGCAGTGGCCGGCTGACGTTCTTCAGCCAAGTTACCCGGCATGGGTTGAGTTTGTGCACCAGACCGGGTAACGACAGCTGTCGCTTCTTCGACGTCAGCTGAGATTGTACGACAGGACTTGACTTTTTTGCCCTTCTTCTTGCCAGTAGAGGGTGATGCTGGCTGGGTTACTTCAGATACTAAGTCTAGGTGGACCCACATGACCTTTCTTCGTAATGTGGTGAGGGTACCAGCCCAGCAGCCTGGTCTCGGGGAGGTGGAAGATTAGCGACCTCCATTTTTGCCCGGGGGACGGGTACTACGCCGTCTTGGATCCTCGTCGGCGGGAAGCTACCAAATTGGACTGACACCATGTTGGCAGCGAACGTCACCTCCTCGAAATTAATGGCGAGGGCCTTGGAGTCGATGAGGTTCTGGATGCACCGCTTCAATTGGAAGCAGTCTTGTGTAGCATGGTGGACGTAGCGATGGCAGTGACAGTACTTGGGGCACTCCATCTCTGCAGGTCGAGATTCACGCCTTGGCAGAGGGAGCTGAATTCTGTCTCCTTATAAGAGCATGTCAAAAATAGGCTTGACATGACTATCCTCAAAGGAGTAAGACATCTGCGGCCACTACTTTTCTGCCTGCTTCGGTTCGGGCTTCTGGGCTGTGTCGGCCAACATAGTCTGTTTTCCCTTGTTGTCTCGGTTGTTGGAGGAATTACCGCCGTTGTTGTTGTCGGCATTAGGGCGTTTGCCCTTGTCCTTTCTATCTGAGATGTGCAATCCCAGTTGGTGAGCTTTCTTCAACTTGGCTTCTGCGCTAGTGGCGCTGATGATGAAAGTCTTCCAGTCCTTAAATTGACTTTTGCCCATCCAGAGGCTGATTGTGGGGAGTAGCCTCTTTTGGCAAATTTCAATTAAGGAAGAGTCTGGGTTACCGGAGGGCAACTTCATCACGGTTTGGCGAAATCGCTTAATGTAGTTCCTTGTCAGCTCCTTCTCTCCTTGAACAACATCCATGAGGGTCGACATTGTCACATCTTGTCCCACCTCATAGAACCTCTCCAAGAACATATGTTTAAAGCCAGCGAAGGAATGGATGCAGTTGTTTGGCAAATTACGGTACCAGTCGAATGCGACTCCCTCCAATGCCCCAACGAACAATCGTGTAAGGATGGCGTCACCATGCGACAGATGATCTGTTGTGACCTCAAAGTAGGTCACGTATCGGGTTGTAGATGTCTTCCCGTCATAAGGGTTGATGTTGAATGGTTTGTATCGAGGAGGGAAGGGGACATCTCTCCATGCAGCGGGATACGGCTGACGTATCCTGAGGTCTTGAGAGATTTCTCGGGCGTGAAACATTGCCCGAAGCTCCTGGAACTCTCTTCTTGCCTCCCTAGCCTCATCTGCAGTAGTGGGAGCCGACATTCCGGGTGGATTATCGCCCGGTGTTCGTACGGTTGTGTTTGAGTCCGCATTGACGACGGGACCCAAGCTTGTTTGGCCAGGCGTCGTTCCTTGGAGCGCCAGTAGAGCCGCCTTGATCTCGTCTACTGACTTAACCAAGGTATGAAGTATGGCCTCAAGAGTGTCGAGGCGCTGTCGATCACTAGGACCGTCTTGATCATTTTCAGTCATGAATACTGTTCTCACATGAGAAGCAGTAGAAGGAACTGTAGAAGACGTGCTCTCTGAATCATACCCTCGAATCGAGAAGTCGTCGGGTTATGTAGGAATGTTCTACTCTGGTTCGGATTCAGAAGAAGTGCCACCTCTGCATAGGAGGTTGCCTCATCTTGGCATTTGTGGACGTCTTTAGGGACGTCAGAATCTGTTGCATCTGTTGGGGGGATTATCTCCCCAGGTTGATCTTCTTGGAACACCGGATCGTTGTGGATGTTCCAAAGAGTGCTACCTCCAGCTTTGGCTACCCCCAGGGATGTAGATGACGAATCTCCAAGTGTTGAAGATTTCGTCTTCGAGCGGGTGCCTTGATAAACACCTCCTATGGTGGTTGTGGACAACCGCTTGGATGAGAGTTTCTTAGCCGCGCCGGTTGAGATCATCGGGCTGGAGACATTTACTTTCTTCCCTCCCTTGTCGGTAGGGAGTTTTCGAGCAGAATTGTAAGAGGCGAAAGAAAGCACCTCGTCTCCCGAGCTTTGTTCTACGACCGGTCATGGCTGCCGCAGTCGTTGGAAGACGGACTGCCGATCCTCTTGTACTGCTGTCTTGTTGCAGCAGTAGTTGACAATGACTTGAGTGCAGTGATGTCCATGGAAGGACTCTCTGCACACCAAGATTTCTTCTCTTTCCTTGCGCTTGTGAAGGATCACATCACGCAAGTCAAGTGCTTCTCGAGCAACCTTTACACTCGTTTTGTGGGCCCGGGAGTCCCGAGCACAAGAGTGTGTTGGTATCATGTTTGCTCCCTAACATAGGGCTAGTAAAATTACTTGCCCCTGATCATTGTTGGGAGACTCTTGAGAACCCCCCTGTCTGTTGGCCGCCGGGGGCTAGACACGGGTGGTTTTGTACAACTTTCTATCAGAGGCCCGTATAACAGTTAGTGGGACTCCCTGATGGTCAGAAGTTGGGACAGCTGACTGAGCTCGACAAGCCCGTGCTGTCCTAGACTTCTTCACTCTAGCACCCGAGGGTGCATAGTAGGAAGAGTCCAAGCTGTGTCGCACAGAGTCCGATACATCCTCATAGAAGCTTCTGAGGTCAGGACCGCATGAGAGGCGGTCGAAGATTGAACCCGAGCCGCATAGGATGGATGGTCTGCGGCTAGGATTAGATGCCGCATGAGCCATCTCCCTGCGTCTCGGCTTGGCGGCCACATAAGCATACTGCATACGGCTGGAATAGGTGGCCGCATGAGTGGTCTACATGCGGCTGAGATTGGCGGTCGCACGAACTTTTTCTATGCGGCTAGAGCTCGTGGCCGCATGAGCCTTCTCCATGCGGCTGGGATTGGTAGCCGTAAGAGTCTTCTCCATACGGCTGAGATTGGTGGCCGCATGAGCCTTCATGCGGCTGGCGCCCTTATACGACTTCTTCTTGGACCGTACAGAGTTTCTATTTGCTCCCGCAAGTCCAGCATTGTAGTACTTTCCTTTGCCAGACTTGGGGACAACAAGGTCCTCTGCGGCCTGAAGTAGGGCCACATGTGTGTCTTCTCCGCCGTCTTGGGCAGCAGAGAACACTTCTTCCAGAGCTTGGGGAGGAGCAGCAGTTTTGGGCCTTCACTCCCTGTGGGCCTTCTTCGTGCCGGCTTGCTTCTGGACCGGGCTAGTGCTTCCGTCATAGAGCATCTCTTCGAACGCTTGCTGGTCGAAGCGAACAACCAGCATCTGTTACGTGGAGCCGAGTTTGGCGGCGTCCAATTGCATCACCAACTTCTCAGCAGTGGAGAAGTTAGTCCCCAGCAGAGTCGCCATCGTGTTTGCCATTGATTATCAAAGAACAGAACAGTTTTATGGGAGGACTGAACTTTAATTCACAATTACAAACTCGCTTGTACAAAAGAAAGCCTAGGAACAAAACCTAGAAAAAGCAATCTAAGTACAATTGTTTAATTTTGATTCTGGGGATGACGGTAGAGGCTCGGGAAAGTGCTATCAACTCTGCCTTACTCCTTGGACGATCGAACGCAACCTCGGCTCATGCGAAGAAATGCTCTCTCTATGTGCTTTTTGCTCTGTGTGTCCCTGTGTATAAAGGAATAATCCTATGTCATTTATAGGAGTTTGTGATGAGTGGGGTGTACAGCCACGTGGCCACATCCTTGTGACTGCGCCTTGAGAAGTGGGCAGTTGGGGATTGGTTAAGATTAATCTCGATCTGTTTGTTGTAAATAAATCGGGACTGTTATGTCGGTTGCAATAAATCTGAACTGTTATGATCTGTTGGTTGCAATAAATCCAAGTTGTTTAAGACTTAGTCAACTTCCTGCCATGTGTCCCAACTGCCGCTATGGTGCGAGCCGCATGAATGGTGCATCCTGGCTGAGCCGCATGAAGGACCGTCCCCATGATTGAGCCGCATGAGAGTGGTCTCATGACTGAGCCGCATGAGGGAGGTCTCATGACTGATCCGCATGAGGGTGGCCCCATAACAGAGCCGCATGAGGGTGGCCTCATAACCGAGCCGCATGAGGGTGGCCTCATAACCGAGCCGCATGAAGGTCACACATGCGATCCGTATAGAGAACTTTCTTGGAATTTGTGAACTGTGCCAGCTATCATAAAGATTTTCTCGTCTTTTCATAAGCATGTCGTGTCTCTTCTTTATGTCAGAGCCATCATTTCTGTCAGAGCTGTCACTTTGTGTCAGAGCATTAATGGCCAGCTGCATGGAGTAATTATGGCCAGCTGTATAGGCCTATTTCGAACCGCATAAGGCCACGTGGCTCCTCATGAAGCTTTTTGAGCCGCATGAAGCTTTCTGGGCTGCATAAAGCTCTCAGGAATTTTGAGCCGCATGAAAACTCCCCAAGTTTTGAGCCACATGGAGTTTCATGTTGATTCTGGGCCGCATAAGAATTACTATACTTTTTCATGCTTCTACACTTACCTGTAATTAAATATATTATCTTAGTAATAATTTATCGAATTTGTATTAAAATAATATTTCTGAAAAAAAAATATATACCAGACGACAGAAATGTTTCGTCATCAGAATCGACCCACCGCACCACTTCGAGGCATGCTGCCTAGCCGCCTTGGTCTTCTCGGACTTTTCCTTGTACCTTGGCTCGTTGAATCGAGCCTTCATCGCATCCCACTCATCAGGGGTGATCCAACATTGGATCGGCTTTTCGGTACGATCACGAGCCTTCTGATCATTAATAGCGTCGCAGATCAGCTTAGTAGCGACAGCAGGAAACATCCCCTCGATCAGCTCGGCCCGGTGCGGTGGATAGAAAAATATATCCTAGAAGAGTACGCAAACCAAATATTTTTAAGAAATATATAATATGCATAAATCAAATGATTCATGTTAAAAGCAAATCTATTTTAACCTTGAAGCGCGCAAACCAGTAGGCCTTTCTATCGTCCGGAGCATCCGAGTAGTTTATCCAAGGACCACCATAATTTTGCCTCAGGAGCTGGCCTAGGCGTCTCTGTACCGACGGGGGACGATATCTATACAGACATATTATATTCATGAGAAAAGTTAATTTATGATAAACACAGAAAAAATGATAAACCAAAATACTTACTTTGTACCGTCGGCCCAGATCTCCGTCCTCGTCTCCTCCGGAGGTGCGCATGCATCATCTGCCTGATACTGGTCAGCCGTCGGCGCAGCCTCCTCTATTTGCTCATCTGCCTCCATCGTCATATCAGCAGGAGGAACGCTACTCTCAGGAGCAGTCTCAGGCCTGGAACTACTCGTCCCAGGAGATATGCCACGTAGCATCATGGCGGGCGGAGCTACTGTCCGATACACAGGAGTACTAGGCGACGAGGATCCAGAGCCGGTACCAGTAGCAGGTACCGAAGAAGAACCCCATCCTCTAGTAGTACCACCAGTAGGTACCGAAGGAGTACCCTGTCCTCTGCCAGTGTCAGTACCCCCGTGCCCCATGTCGAGAAATACGGAACGATCCGCGACGACCTGTCATGCCTGATAACAACATATGATGAGATACAACAAAGATAACAAATAATAGAGACTAGAAATATGAAAGTACAACAAAGACAAGATAATAAACAAGACAACATATGATGATACAGTTTACAAGAAACATCTAAGTCCAGATAGTATATTTTACAATAAATATTTAAGTCCAGATAGTAACCAACTCTACATAATAAGAAAATAAAAGTACATCTCTCTCAATCATCTTCAGAATAATCATCTTGTTCGTCTTCCTCAACCTCATCTTCGTCCTCATCTTCACTTTTATCTTCGCCTTCGTCGGCTTCATCTTTCTCTTCGGATAATTCTACATCTTCTACATTATGTGTCGTGTAATACGTAACTTCCGTGGAGTCCACATCAATAATATTGGTTACAAGAGGTAGCTCGTCCTCCTAATAAGCTTTTTCGTCAACATCAAAAGTATCTCTAGCTTTAGTCTTACATACTGCCCACCAGTCAGACTTCGTTGCTACCCATCTCCGATAAGCTGTGAAGTACACGAGCTGAGCTTGATTTGCTAGGACAAATGGTTCGTAGCCTTGATATCTACGCTTGCAGTTTATATCCACATGACCATGCTTGTCAATTTTCCAATCTTAATTTTCAGTCGGATCGAACCATTCACACTTGAACAACACGATCTTTGCAGGTTCTCTGCCATAATTATACGTCAACTCCATAATCTCTTGCAAGATGCCAAAGAAATCATTTCCTGGATTGACGTCTTTGTAGTTCGAAGATTTGATACACAAACAACTGTTTTTCGTGGAATCAAGATCCAGGAAGCTGTCTCTGATCGGAGCATTTGTCGACTTGATCCGAAAGCCATTGACACAGTAACTTGGCCATATTTTAACAAAAGTAATTGGTCCCTTGGCAAGAGTTCTAATTAATTCAATCTCGGGTGAAATTAGACGATCGACCGAATACCAAAGAAGAGATAGTAAGTTATTTATTGCGCAGTTGCATTAAAAGAGGCCAGTAATTACCGGGCTGCTTACATATTCGCTCAACCAAGAAGGAAAATGATGTCTCATTTCTTGTTCTAATGCTTCGTCTGTTAGGTAGGGTCTAACCGACCTCAACTCAGCATTATATGTGCTGAAAAATAATGAAGCAACCGTCAATTAGTACAATAATATTAGCTTATACCATTACATTGAGATGACGTAAACTCATCATTAATTACTTACCCCTCTAGCTTCTCCACTTCATCCTCATCGCAATTGAGTAATACATACAACTGAGCAGCCCTTAGCTCTTCGTCATTCAAATATCTCTTCTTTATTTTCCCCGAAGGCTTTCCAGACGCATTGAATACTTTCAGTATTCCATCATTAGATTCTTGATAACCGTCGTCGTTTCTCGGAGCCCTCGTTCTATTCGTAGCAACATGAGGTTTGAAATACGTCGAGCAGAAGTTTGTAATCTCCTCGAGAATATAGGCTTCACAAATAGAACCCTCGACCCGAGCCTTATTTTTTACCTTCCTCTTTAGGTGGTTCAAATGTCGCTCAAACGGGTACATCCACCGATAACCGATAGGCCCGCCAACACGTGCCTCGTAGGAAAGATGAATTGGCAAATGCTCCATGGAGTCGAAGAATCCAGGAGGAAATACCTTCTCGGGCTTGCACAGTATTATCGCAATATCGTTCTCCTACTTTTCTAGACGATTGACGAGCAACTTACTAGAACAAAGATCTTTGAAGAATATACTAAGCTCGGTCAATGGATCCCAAACAACCGGGGGTAAAAATTCCCGAAATGCAATCAGAATTAACCTCTCCATGAATACGTGACAATCATGGCTCTTCATACCTGTCAATTTGTTCTCCTTGAGGTCGACACATCTTCTCAAGTTCGAAACATACCCGTCTGGAAATTTTAGACCTTGAATCCACCTACAGTCTCACTTTATCCTCCTTCTCCAGTGAGAAAATTGCCTTAGGCTGCTTCAACTTCCCATTCCCGTCCTCTATCAAATGCAGAGCAGGACGTCTACATATTTCTTCCAAGTCCAATCTAGCCTTTGGATTGTCTTTCGTCTTTCCCTTTACGTCCATTACAGTATTAATTATGTTTTCAAACACATTTTTCTTGATATGTATGACATCAAGGTTATGTCTAATCAGATTGGTGCTCTAATATGGCAGATCCCAGAATATACTCCGATTCGTCCAGTTATGAGTGCGACCAAATCCGTCACACTTGTAGCCCATAGCAGGCTCTTCAATAGCTCTTGGTAAATCTTTTACCTCTTCCTATATCGTGTATTCGGGCCACCTTGGCAGGGGATTAGCCTTCTCCACAACGCCAGAACGAAAAGCATTCCTGTTCCTCCGGTACGGATGATCCTTCGGCAGGAATTGTCGATGACAATTGAAGAAGAACGATTTGTCTTCGTGTTTCAAACGGAAAGCTTTAGTGCGGTCCATGCAATACGGTCATGCAAGACGACCATGCGTGCTCCATCCAAATAACATACCATAGGCCAAAAAGTCGTTAATAGTCCACATAAGTGATGCCCGCATCTAAAAATTTTGTTTTCTAGATACATCGTACATGTTGGAACCTACTTCCCACAGCTGATTCAACTCATCAATCAATGGCTGTAAATACACATCGATGTTCCTTTTCAGATTGTTCGGACCTGGGATAATAACGGTGAGGAACATATACGGAGTCTTCATGCACATCCAAGGCGGTAGATTGTACGGAGTGACGATCACAGGCCAACACGAATACTGGGATCCCGAAAGTCTGAATGGGGTAAAACTGTCGGAGCAGAGACCCAATCTGACATTACGCAGATCAGAAGCAAAATCTGGATACTCTCGATTAAAGTGCTTCCATGCTTCTCCATCAGATGGGTGATCCAACACTCCTTCGGTCTGTTCACGCTTATGCCAACTCATGTTTTCTGCAGTTTCCTTCACCATAAACAATCGCTGCAACCGCGACGTCAACGGCAAGTAGTGCATCGAATCGGTAGGCTTCCTGGCACCGACAGACTTTCCTCTACCACTGCCTTGTAGCGATCGGCACCACAAAATCTGCAGCGTCTTCATCCTTGTCGTCTTTGTAGTACAACATGCACTCGTTGTGACATGCATCAATTTTCTCGTATCCCATCCAGAGCGATCTCACCATCCTCTTAGACCGGTAGAAGTCTTTAGGCAACTTAGCACCCTCAGGCAATATTTCTATAAGCAACTCCATAAGACGGTTGTAGCAATCTTACAACATGTTAAAATTGGACTTGATGCTCAACAATCTTGTAACCACCTCCAACGGTGAATGATCCTCACAACCAGGATATAATGGAGTCCTTGCATTCTCCAGCAACTCTATGAACTTGCATCATCGACGTTCGGTGCCTCCTCAGGTGCATCATGATCGTCCAGATCGAAACTAGGCTCCGCCGTGTCAAAAATCATGTTCACCAACCCATCGTCGTAAGCAGCGTTGTTGTGGACATCCACATAAGGCTCATACTCCGATGCTAAAGACACAAGTTCTTCGTGCTCGCTCTACTGATAGTAATTCAGCGTGAAATCCTTTGAGTATAAATGATACGTGACTTCCACTTCTGGATGATATTTCAAGTTACGACATCTCACACACGGACACTTAATTTTGGTACCGTCCATGTACTGAGGAAATGCCTTGGCAAACTGCAGGAACTGTTGTACACCCTCTATGAATTCATCACGCACACCACACATGTCATCAGGACGACGGTTGTACATCCACGAACGATTCCGTAAGTAGTAATTCATATCCATTTGAAGATAATTCTGCAAAGATAGATACACTTATTCGATTATATTGTCCAAATGGATGCATAGACACATAAGTATTCGATTATACCTACACTTCTAGGATACTCTATACAGTCTTATAGTAACTAGGAGTCCTATGATATTACCTATCTCATGTACACTCTTCACACACACACACACACACACACACACACACACACACACACACACACATTACCTACGACATGTAGGGCTCAAGTCAAGAGTATAGTGCAATGGTATGCTATCATTCATGCCTATAATAAGGCATACCATATACGCTACACTAACATGAGTAAGGTATGTAGCAACGGTATGCTATCAGTCATGCTTATAATAAGACATATAGTGTACTACATACTAGCAATCAAGTAAACAAACGTGTCATATAGGACGCCAATATAGTATAAGGTATATCGTGCCTATACTCAACACGCTAAGACTTAGGTGACTACATGCCCTTTGGTGTTCTTCCCTCCCCGACATGATATGACACGAATGCAAGCAAGTGGAAGTAAGTATAAACAAGTCAAGTGCAATATGAATGCATGCATGTGATGATCGAGTATGAGTACTTGCCTCTCTTATGGGGTTAACAATGTCTCTAGATCACCAATAAATAAAGAAATAATATTTTTAGAAGCTTTCTAATTTAAACCTCCAGTCAATTTCTAGAAAATTTTCTTGGTAAGGCCTAGACCAATCCTAGTTAGCTATATCTCGTGCTTCCACTTTCTATCCGATGTAGAACTAAACTACCAACTCGATTGCCTCTGTGTTGCAGTTAACTATATCTCGTGCCCCTACTTTCTATCCAATGTAGAACTAAATTGCCAACTTCATTGTCACCATGTTGAGCACTCAATCGAATATAAGATATAACCCAACAATTTCTACCTTAGCTCGTGCAAGAAGGCTGCGCAATCAGACACCAGGAGATCCAACATATCGACCCACTTTACTTTTGAAGTCAATATGTATTACGTCCAATATTAGGTCTGATGCACTCCTAACTCCATATCGAGAAGAGAGTTCATATAATCCGATTATACGTACCCCTTTTAACATTGGGGTATGATACCACATGTAGAGAATAAGGTGCAACTCGAACTGAAGTTGATTCTTTGAGGTATATAATATTGGACTGCATTCTTTTATGCCTCTCTCTCTGCTGACTATAAGGGTCACTCCGATTTGGTGTTGAACTTTTTGTATATGTTATTTATGGCCCATTGTTATTATTTTGTAGTGATAAACTCATTTATCGACTATAGTCTATAAATAAAATTTGGTTGGAATACTTAATACCATCATTTGTCTCAAAAAGAAGAAAAACAATCATGGACATTATCGACTTCCGGTGGAGCGGCAAGAACTTAAACTTAACAAAGCGTATAGATTTGGGCTAAAAAGTGACAGAAGGAAATTTCATAGTGAACCATTTTAAGGACTGCCACGTGTGTATTATGTTTGAACTACGTTTGAACACTATCGATGTAATATATACAAAATTGGGTGATTCATATTGGGAAGTGGTAGGAGATGCAATATCATTAGATAAAACCTTTGTTTGGATCATGTTTCACACACATTTCAAAGGAATCAATCAACACCACTACACACCCACACAACTACAATATCTATCTTGCATGTAGCTTGAGACAGAAACAAAAAGAATTTATGTTTAATATCACCAATACAGAAATAATGTAAGAATTGTATCAGTCATGATCAGGACTAACATTAAGGTTAGGGTTTACCTAGGCGGGGCCGGAGGAGCGGGTCGTCGAGGGGGCAGGGGGTCGCCGGTGGGGAGCTGGAGATGAGGGTGAGCGGGGTCGACGAGGGAGAGCTGGGTTGCCGAGGGGGTCGCCGGTGGGAGTAGGGTCGCCGAGCGGGGTCGCGGAGGGTCGGGGGCCGAGGGGGGAGGGGGTCGTCGGAGGCCAAAGGGGTAGGGTCGCCAAGGGGGAGCGAGCGGGTGAGGAAAAATTTCGATCGAAAAATAATAGGAGAGAATGAAAACTGAATGCCCTATATTTTCAATTTAGCGACGTCACAACTATACGTCGGTAAACGTCGCTAATATTAGTGAAATTAGCAACGTTACAGTAGTTACATCGGTAAACGTCACTAATATTAGTGATATTAGCGACATTCACCGACTTATCCGTGACGTAAGTTTTCTTATACAAAAAAAGTCGCAAAGCGTCGCCGATCGTCGGTAATAGTGACGTATTACGACGTTTATAGAATACGCCGCTAATTTTTTAAACGGTAGCGATGTTTTACTAAAACGTCGCTAATTGCGTCGCTAATATGACTTATTCTAGTAGTGAACGAGCACACATATGACAGGCTATTCAAGACATGATAGAATTTGTAAGACATGAAGATAGCATATAAGAATTTAAACTAGAAAGTAACATACATTATGGTATATAAGAAAATGAAACAAGCAAACTTTATAATGAGATACCGCAACTAGAAAGAAAAATATGGTGACATAGCATGTGATGAAGGAAAGCAGGATGAACAAGTGAAAACAATATCTATCTATGTGTATTGAAATATCACGTTCGACATGTGAACGACTAAGGAGTAAATTCGACACCCCGCACGTGTTATGTGCGGCTGTTATTCTCCACGAAAGACACTGGGGATGGAAAGGGTAGTTCACACGTCTACTAAGATATTTTTTTGCCTAACTAGTACTCATGGATTCGAATAAGTCACGAACACGACAATCATGTGGATGGTAAATAATAAATATAATATGTTGGGATCCATGATACTAACCCGTGTAACCAGCGTGTCATCAAAGCAGAAAGATCATATGTATAATATGTAATGGAAAAACTATCAGGAATTTAAAGAAATCAGTATATGTACCTGCATTTGGTCCTTTGCTGGTAAAATCGATAATACCATGCGTTCGAAATAGTCCAGTTGGCTTAGGTGTAGTACACAAAACCCACAATATCCAACCCCTCAATGAGCCACAAAAGTCAAATTCGCGCAACAGTCTCTGGGTGCTGAAACAGACATCACTAATGTGTTTGGTATAAAAAAATGACCAAAAATACCTAACAAAAAGTTCAATTCTTGAGACAGGGGCAAAATCATAATTTTGGGCCAAAACAGTAACCACCGTTGGACCCGCTTTGCACCAAAAAATATGCTAGAACCTATGGTCTCTAAAGTCAACAAAGTATAGACCTACTAGTCCAGTTTTTTGATATGAACTCAATGGTATGTCCACATTTGGATTCCGATGAGCCGTACACAAAATCGTCCGTTGAGTCAGATCGTAAGCCCACCAAAATAGTGTTCCAGTCAACATTTTCAGGATCGGACCAAACATGGCATACATGACCAGAAAAATGACACAGTCCTGTTGGCGCAAGTTTTGTCTCTAGATGACGAATATGCACGAAGTTAGGGGCTAGTTTGCAAAAGGGTCGATACGGGATATCTCGACCGATACGCCTCGATTTTGTTGTTTTGTCACGCACGCACAATGAAATCGAGTTCTGTCGAATCCTACACGTCGATAACATCCATACGCATCTTTCGATGCTTATGGGTTATGACCACGTCACCCATTTTGTCAGAGCGCACGCCGTATCGGGAAGTTTTTCTAAAATTCTACAATTTTTAAAATAATTTTTCTCAAACTTTGCAAAATAATTCCTTGCTGTCCAGTAGATGAAAAGTAGTTCTACAAATGGGTTTTCAAACTCCTATAGGTCGTCTAGGTCTGTATTTAATTAGTTTCCTAAATTTCTTACTGGATTGACCAAATATGGTCTTCCAAATCGGGGTCAGGACTGCCCTGTTTGTTGTTTGCGAAACAGGTTTTAGTTGATTTTTGAATCGATTTCCTGGTCGATTTAGGGCAGAATATCTAGATTTATTTTAAGGGTTTCGAAACTGGTTATGTGGCCTACGCATAAAATAATTTAGATCAAAATTTGATCGAGCATTCAAGTTGAAAGTTGAGCGGCAAAATGGGTACCTTGCTGAATCGAAGTAGAGGACTTGCTTTGTTCTAGTCGGGTTTGGGCATCTTTCGGCGTCGCGGTAGCCGGAGGCGGCGCGCAGGCGAACGGGAAGAGGCACAGGGACATCTGGAAGGCTCTGGGTTGAAGTGGGTAATCTCGAAGAGTTTTGATAGGGTTTTTCTTCAAAGCTTTTCGACACATCGCATATATACGTGTGGTAGTTTAATCCGTTTTGAATTTGATTTCTAAACCAAATTTTTGGATTTAGATTGGTTCAATATATAGAGTTTAGGACATCATATTTGATAAAATCTGTGGGGATTTGGTTTGGGAAAAGATTGGGTGAAGATTGGTTAAAGATTTGATTTAATCAAATCCCCTCATGTGTTCGCAGGGAGGAAAGAAAAGGGGATCGGGCTTGCTTATCTACTGTTTCTCCGGGAACAGTAGATAATGCTATATATTTCTTTTTTCTTTTCTCTTTCTTCTATATATATATATATATATATATATATATATATATATATATATATATATATATATATAAATGGCCATACATACACATATATCTATATATGTATAAATACCCAATAAAATCTAAGAAATCCTAATAACACTTTTTCTACTATAGGGTTTATCTTATAAAAAGATATGTACATACATAATATTTATTTTCTAATATATATATATATATATATATATATATATATATATATATATATATATATATATATATATTATATATATATATATATATATATATATATATATATATATATATATATATATATATATATATATATATATATATATATATATATATAAGGAGACACTTGTACATGTATTTATTCAATAGTTATTCCTACAAGTATATATAACCTAAAAATCTCAAAAAAAGCACCAAGATATTTTAGAAAGAATTATTTATCACAACTCCAAAGTAAATACTAATTTTATTAACAATAATATAATTATTATATATACACAATTATTTGTAACCTTGTATATTAGATCATTAAAATAAAATACAACAGACACAAAAAAAAATATTGACATGGATGTCTTTGGACACACCGCATGACTACATGGGCTTGGGTTTGGTTCGGGTCAAGTTTGACAAGTTTAGCACCACCGGGTCTCCTAAAAATCAATAATCTTAATAAATAATTAAATCGTCTATAGGGGTTAAGTCGCAACTTTGACTGGTTTTCCTAGTTAGAACACTCTTATGGCTCGACCTTCCCTACCATAACTAAAATACTAGTCAGAGCACACGACTACACTATCCGTGCCAAAATTCTTAGTCATCTTGCACTCCAAAACTTAACCATCACTAAGACCTTCTACAATAATAATTACTTTAGAAAAATATTTATAAATTCCATAAATCCCTATTTAGGTCAAAAAATAAAATAAAATATATATCTCATAATTTTGAAAATAGGGGTTACAAATCTACCCACCTTAGAAATAAATTTGCCCTCGAATTTAAATAGAATAGACAAGAAAATAATAAGAAGCATTGAACAAAAAGATAACAAAGTAGAATTAAAATGATTAGTTTCTATCAAAATAAATTAAAGCATATTATTATAATTCAAATCTTATTTTTAAACAATTAGTCATCCTAGTAATTTGAATATAACTATACCATCAAGATAATTTCATATATATATATATATAATATATATATATATATATATATATATATATATATATATATATATATATATATATATATATATATATAGGAAATTATCTTGTATCTTGTACCTTTTCTCTCTTTTTTAATCAAAATCTTATTTAAACATAAATGGAAAACTTTTATAACTATTTTAGAAACAAAATATTGAACAAAATATTTTATAATTCCAAAAGTTGAGAACATATGTTTTTAGAAAAATTAAATAGCATTTTCAAACTATAAGTTTTAATTAGTTTTTGAAATACAAAAATAATAGCAAAATAATCTTTAATCCTTTCAAGAGAAAGTATTTCTAATCATGATGCTCAAATAAAATAAATAGTTAGAAAAATAATCGAAAAGTGGGCTTACAAATCTACCCACTTTAGAAAAATTTTGTCCTCGAAATTTCAAAGGGCACATTAGGTACGACAAAGAATATAATCATGAAAAAAATTCAATTGATATGAATAAGAACGACAATTGATATAATCAAGAGAATGATATTCATGATCAAATTCACGCCTAATCGCGGATAAAGTCAAATAATAAACAAAAGAAAAATACAATTTGGCACGATTAAAATATATTATGATTGTGTCATGATCAAATTTTGTTTAAGGATGATCAAGAAATTGGTATAATACGAAATTTTGTTTAAGGATGGCTAGCCTTGGACGAAGAAAACGGCTCGCCATCCTCGGTCTAAGGAAGCAGCTCCTCTTAGTCCTCTGTCTTCTTCTTTTGATGATGATGGCAAGCCTATTGGCCAGACCTGCATAGATGATGGTTCTGGGCCTTCTCAGGAGCCGATTCGTCCGAAAGGTTGTGCAATATTGTTGTCGTTTGACAACCATATTGTATTTCAAATATGGAAGGACCCGGTATGTGCATTAATTTATGAAAATTTAAGCGATCATTTAGTCTACTATATATATCTTTGCTAATTCTAATTTTATCCTGTTGTTCGACATACAGATGAGCTCTCGTATGCTTAGAGTCGTCATCCACGAAAAGAAGTTCGGTAGCTGGCAATTTGATACGTTAGGGGAAGCCGTTAAGAATAAGATCATTACTACCGGCTTTTAAATTTTGGCCCAATACTCCAATAAGACGATGGACAATACTCTAATATCAGCCTTCGTGTAGAGATGGCATCCAGAGACCAACACTTTTCATCTTCCAGCAGGGGAGATGACGATTATACTTAACGACGTCCATCAGATATTGGACCTCATTGTTACCGGACGGGTCATGGCCAATGAACTATTCCATGTGAAATCCCCTGACTAGTACGACCATATCATAGATTATGTGTCAAAAAATCTTGGGATTGATGCTAGGAGTTTTACAACCCTTCCAGACTTCAAGAAGTACTATAGACTTCCTTTGAAATATTTGGTGGAGACTTTTAGAGAGACGGAGGCCGATGATGATAACGTTGACATGCTGGCCCGTGTTTACATCATTTTCATCCTAGGATCCGTCGGCATTACGGACAAGTCCAGAACCTCGATTCATGCAAGGTATATTCTGAATTTATTCGATGTAGATGACGTGGAAGAGATATCCTGGGGAAGCGGTATACTAGCAAATCTTTACCGCAAGCTTGGCGCAGCATCCCCTGTCGGTACTAAGACAATCGCAGGATGCCAGACTCTACTCTATGTAAGAATCTTCTAGGTTAATTTCGTATACAAATTTCGTTGTTAAATTGTTGACTATTCTTTTAATAATTGTACAGGCATGGATATACGAGTGCTCTTCGATGCTGAAGCGGGGTGATGAGAACGAAAACTATGGCGAGCGCCTTCCTAGAATGTGTCGCTGCAGGCTAACTACGACTGAAGCTAAAATTCACAAACACTAGCAACCATTCGCAATGTACTTGATAATTTGGTGCCAGAAGAGGTGGGTAGGCAGCACTATTCTTGTTAGATTCTTTTGGTGATAATAATTTACTAACTCAAGCTATGCATGCACAATTTACTTCTTTAGCAAATATATTAAGTAATTTCCCTGTACATTTAAAAGAATGTGGCAGATAATCATTAACTTCTTTTCCACCCACAAACAGAAATCCATTTTCAGATAGTTAAAGTTAAAATTATCACCTCATTAACTCCATCTATTCTTCATAATTCTATCAAATTACAATTCTATCCTGCAAAATTGAAGGTTGTTCGGTTGTCCTTATTCCCAAATATGATATTTAACTGATTGCCCTGTTCATTCAAAATAATGTGGTTCTTTACTTCCTTAGCACATTGCTGGGTGAATTAAACGGTTAAGCAATTATTTAAGTTACACGTTGAGAATATATGTGGTCACTGGGACATCATTTTGGATTTTGCCTTGGGCATTAAAATGTTGCGGGCGGCCCTGCTTGGGGAATCTGAAAGACAACCGGTGGTTGAGATGTCGGACTGCAGCAACGACTACATAGCGTACTATGCTGGTGTCGGACATGCTAAGTTGTTGAACCCTCACATTCAAGGGCCCAAAATTGGACTATTCCCCCACCAAAATGTCCTCTATGCTGCACTGGTGACGATGGCAAGTTTCAAATTTGTAGCCTTAAAATATTTCCAAGTTTGTAGACTTAATTTATGTCGTGTCATTTGCTGGCTAAAAGGGTGAAGGGATTGGCAAAAAGTCTCCGTCAATGCCAGGGTGAAAACTATGTTGCAATCGCCAACGAGATGAAGCGCATCGACAACTCTGTAGATTTTCCCTTCATGCAAAATAGGGAGCAACATACCAAGGCCCGACATGACAATTAGTTTTTTTGGATATTTGGATATGTACTGATACTCTTGATATATGGATATTTGGATATTTTTGGATATGTTTTGGTTATGTGGACATGTGATCTAATTTTGGATATATTTTGGTATGTCTGGATATGTCTTTGTGTGGTTATGTTTTGGATATGTATTGATACTCTTGATATGTGGATATTTGGATATTTTTGGATATGTTTTGGTTATGTGGACATGGGATCTAATTTTGGATATATTTGTTTTGATATGTTTTGGATACGTTCTGGATACGTTTGGATATGTTTAGAGTTGTTGTGATTTCTGCATAAAGTATGACTACCAACAAGCTGGCAGTCCTCCACAATTTTGAATCAAAACTCTCCAAACAGAGAGTTTTGATTTGGACTGCTAGCTAATTGGCAGTCCTTGCATGAAGTAGGATTGCCAACTAGCTGGCAGTCCAAATCAAAACTCTCTGTTTGCAGAGTTTTGATTTGAAATTGTACAGCACTGCCATCCTGTTGGCAGTCCTATTGTAAAACAGGACTGCCAACTTGTTGGCAGTCCTATATGAAGCAAGGACTACCAACAAGCTGGCAGTCATATACAATATTGAATCAAAACTCTCTAAACAGAGTTTTGATTTGGACTGCCAGCTAGTTGGCAGTCCTGCTTCATGCAAGAACTGCCAACTCTTTGGCAGTCCAAATCAAAACTCTCTTTTTGGAGAGTTTTGATTCAAAATTGTATAAGACTGCCAGCTTGTTGGCATTCCTATTGTAAAACAGGGCTGCCAAATAGTTGGCAGTCCTGCATAAAACAAGGACTGCCAACAAGCTGGCAATACTATTTTTGAATCAAAACTCTCTAAACAGAGAGTTTTGATTTGGACTGCCAGCTATTTGGCAGTCCTACTTCATGCAAGGACTGCCAACTAGCTGGCATTCCAAATTAAAACTCTTTGTTTGGAGAGTTTTGATTCAAAATTATACAAGACCGGCAGCTAGTTGGCAGTCCTATTATAAAATAGGACTGCCAATTATTTGGCAGTCCTGCATGAGGCAAGGACTGCCAACAAGCTGGCAGTCCTATACAATTTTGAATCGAAACTATCCAAACATAGAGTTTTGATTTGGACTGCCAACTTGTTGGCAGTCCTGTATGAAGCCTAGGCTGCCTAATAGCTGACAGTCCTACTTTATGCATACTGATACTCTGATACTCTTGGACACAGGTAAACACATATAACATACAAGTAAACACATATTGCACACTAATACACTGATACTCTTGTAAACAGGTAAATACATATGTAGAAGCATGAAAAATAAAAACATAGTAAGCACAGAAGCGCAGGTGACAACAGTCGTTGCACATGACTTCACGAAAGCGCAGTTGCTCAAAAGCACAGACAGTAACGAAGTCACAGTAGGCATATAAAAATGGTGTATAAAAAGTTCTTTATTAAAATTATGACTACAAAGATCTATTATAGATTCTTCATGATTACATATAAAGACTAAAATACATGCAAAGTGCGCAGCCCTCCCAAACGCGTAGTAGTGTAAGAGCGAATCACTTCCTCGTCAGAGCAAGCCACTTCCTAGCCAAGCACGGAGGAACTCCAATATGGCTAATGAAATAGCCATTGGCCCAAGCAAGAACGCAGCTCTTGCTCGCCACACTACTGCGGCCCTTGAGCAGGGCCGAGCACAACCTATGGCTCTTCGGATTGTCAATCAATCCAAACCCGGAAGCTTGGATCTCGAAGATCTCCAAGATGTTGTTCAGGCTCAAACTCCTTATGCCAAATGCTCAAGTGCATCTCGAAACCCAGTACATGGTCTGCTACAAGAACACGGCTTCTTTGATCGAAGAGAGCCACAGCCAACAGTCGACTTGTGTAAGGCCAACGGCCGTTCGAAGCTAAGTCAGGATCGAGCATGACGATGGGAATGCTAAGAGACAGTAGATAGGGCTCCTTAGAAAAAAGCTTTCCTTTATAGGCTGAATATGGTCCAACCCCAAAAGCTACAT